>CM047811.1:29482301-29759801 GCA_026214975.1 Gentiana macrophylla | reverse complement strand
AACATATTTATGGTAGGAAAATGATAAGAATGTGAATAATCTATTAAGAGAAACAATTGTATCAACGGTCTAAAATTTCTAGCATTATATTTTTTTTTATATCATAAGGCCCAGTGTATACAAAATGGTTTTTTTTTTTTTTACTATTATGTATGAAAATTTTGCATAAAATAAAGTATATTAGAACACATATTTAAAATAGCAATTGATAATAATTTCCTTACCTTTCGGATGTTTGAAATCATCATCAGACTCTAGCACCAAGAAAACCCATGAATTTTCTCTCCTAGCATGACAATAAACTTTTGGGGTTGTCATGAAATCTTCTTCAAAAGACCTTAGTTTCTTTTTTCTTTTTCCTGGAATTTTCTACTAAGAGAGTGTTGATATGTAATATTAGGATTTTTTGGTAGATAATAAGATAGATTGAATGGAAGATAAATGGGGTTGTTTAATGGTGAGTTAATGGATACTTAAATACACAAGAAACTAATTTTAGACAATAGGCCAACCTGTGTTTTGGCTAAAAACCGAATATTTTAATTTTAAATGTTAATTGTTCTATTAATTTTAAAAATAAATTTTTTTTCAAAATATAGGCTAAAAGTGACACGGGTCGTGACAATGTGCCCACAAAAACGCAAAGTGTGATCCAAGTGAGCACAATTGAAGCATAGGAAGGCTAGCCGTACACATTGCACAAGACCACGAAATTCAGCTCCATAATCATCCACCAAGCAAACACAACTGCGAAGCAGATGTAAATTACCATCAGAACCCTAAATATGAAGCTACGAGCTCCCAATCGCACCTCTTCTCAAATCATTACCGAACACCACTTGGCACCCCATCAAGTGTAGACCAACCTGCAATTGTATAGAGATTGGGTGGAAGACCGAGGCGTGAATCCAAAAATCTATCAGTATATTGTATTGAAAAACTCTGGCGAGGCTTCCCACCCGGCCTCCCGTTGATGAAGAACAAGCAAATAGCCATCAAAATACCAAGGGCCATTTACCTCACAAATTCAAGGTCCTTATTACAATCAAACACAAATTGCACCAAACGCTATGAGCGAGTCAAGGCGCCAGGACTTCGATATGGGCGACTTGGCGCCCCATCCTGATATCCTTCGCCCAAGGTAGCGGTGGCGATCTTTGCGCCGGAAACCTCATGCGAAGGAGTGAGCATCTTTGAATGAGAGAGAAAGGTAAGAAGGTCCTGTCTCTGTAAGGGAGAGAGAGCGCCTTAGTCCGCATAGCTCATCCTTCTATCATCGGGAAGGGATGAAGTCATTCTGACCATGAGAATAAATATGAAATAATCTTTATATATATATGCTAGAAGAAAAATCTTTTCTTAAATTGAAAATATAAAATATCGATTTAACTCACTAACAAGAATGATAAAACATAAAATATAATAAATATTAACTCAACTTATACATAATTTTACACATACATTATTAATTCGAGCGCTCTTTTAAGCTAAGAGTCGAACACGATAATGCTTCAGAATGACTTATTTATAAGTATCCGAGATATATTCAAATCAAGCTTATTTGATCTTGAACTATTTAAATAAGAAAATCAATCGAACTCGAACCGTTTGATTCATTTACACGCTTACGAGTTACGACTAATCACACTTAATTAAAGCGTTTGGGGCATTAGGAAACTTATGCAAAAGGTGAGGACTAATATTAAGTTGGGATAATGAGTAAAGAAGGGTGTTTTGGAAAAAAGTTTGGAAAAAAGGGTGTTTTGGATTTTAGTGAAGTTTGACCATGATTTTCTCCCATTTCTTTCACAAATGTGCGCGATCTTAAGAGGCGCCAAATCACTGGGGTCTTGCTTCCCAAATAGGGTTTTAGTTTGGTTCAAAAAACACCTAAAACGGAAGAAAAAAATTCAAATTTTGGGAGGAAACCGTTTTTCCCAAGTTTTTTGGTCAAACAGCCGTTTTTCCCAAATGCCCCTATTAAGTTACCGGCCAAAAAAATATCCAGTCTTGCACCGTTCGCGCATTTCCCGTTTTCCTCGCTGGTTCACTTCTCCGGCTATGGCTTCTTCTACCGGAAACATCAAAGCTGCGGATCTGTACTTATATTACCGGTTTGATTGTTTAATTTCACTTAAATCAGCAAGACATACTTTCAAAAGTGTTTTCAAAATATATATGATTGATCATCGAATCCGGCGCATGAGTTGCGGTACTGAGCCAACTCCGGCTGAGTTCCGTGGACCTAACGCGTACGAATTGCTCGGTGTTTCAGAGGACAGCTCATTTAATGAAATCAAGGCTTCATTTTACAAGCTAGCCAAGGAGACACACCCGGACCTAGCTAGGACAAGAGCTGACGACTCTGCTTCAAGGCAATTCGTTCAAATTCTCGCAGCTTATGAGGTGAATTGTTTGTTGAAAATTCTCATTCTTATGTTAATAATAGGTTAAGTCAACTCTGATTAATTGTGATTGTACAGGAATGTCTAAGTTATCGAAATTGGCAGGTGTTGTGTTGAAATTGACTGCTTTGAATTAGTTATGGTCTCGTTGGCTTTCAGTTTTTGCAATTGTTTTTTTATTTTATAACAGGAAATCAATCAAATTCCATTTTCTTTGTACATTCTTATGTTTGAGAGTGTTTATGTTTCTGGATCGATGGCTTGTGCATGCCGTTGCAATTTAACTAGACAGAAATGTAAAGAAAGTAATCTAAAGATTGTTTTGACAAAAGGATATTGTTGAATGCAGATATTGTCCGATCCCGATAGGAGGTCACATTATGACCGCTATCTTTTATCCCTACAAAATTTAGCTGATAAGCATCCTAGAGAAGGTCAAGTGGTTTATGACTATGTATCCTACGAACCACCTGTGGAGATGGAAGTTGTTGACTGGTTGAAGTGGTACAGAGACGCTGTAAGTGATCTTGTCTCAGAGAAAAGGGTGGTAGATGGATCATCTTATTTTGATGTACTGGAAAGGGATTTTTACTCAGCCTTACATACAGCTTATTACGGCCCTGATATTGAATCATTGGATTTCCTACCTGATTGTTTTGAAGCTGAGGAGAGGTCTGGGCAAGAGACCCCCGAGGTGTTGCACTTGGTTTCTGGGAGAGACCTTTTTGGGGTTGTACGTGTAGCGGCCAGAATTCCTGAATTATCAGATGGCCATTATGAGAAGCTGACATCTTCTTCATCGTACTTTAGTCAAGCTGCTGAGGTTGCTGATGATGATTGGAACAGCTTGGATACAGCTTCTGATGAATGTTTTCAGAAGCAAACCTCACTATCTAATTGCATAATCACTGATGCTTATAAAGATTTGGAACTGCATGTTGCAGGGAAACTTGTTGCTGTGGCTACAAGAGCTCCTCCAAAGCAAGACTCACAGGACAGTATTCAAGTTTATCTTATTTCATATGAAGGTCTGAAAAAAAAGCGATTCGGGGATCTTCTAAAGATTCTGGTATGAACTTTTCAGTTCAATCTCATATTCCACTGGGATCAATCAATGGACTTGGGACAACCCCCGAAGAAGGATGCTGTTATGTCTACAATAAGATTGGTGTTAACACACACATGATTATGAAGCATAGAACTTTCCTGGTGTGTTATTTATGCTATTTCGATCTTCTGCATGCCTTACCTCATCCTTCATCATTGAAGATAATGCAACTTCTTGTTTCTTTTTCATTTTGCAAACACTCAAATCAGGATGTGCATTGAGTTAAAAAGTAAGAGTAATATTTTAACCTACAAAAGTGACGTAATTGAGGAATGGGAAGTTTCATGTGAGTGACGTTGCATTTCTTTTGGCGCTTGCGTCTGGATGAGAGATATCTATGATTTAGTATGTTACATTGAAGAAGCTGTTGTAAAATCTGTTACTATACTATTCTTCCATGTCTTATCCTCTTTTAACTTTCACAAACTTCTTAGCAGCAGCAATGTTTTCCAGGTAAAGCACATGCATTGGTATCAGGTTGGTGATAACGTTTCTGTTTGTGAATGTAGATCCACTAGAGCTCGGCTTCCGCCCAGCAGGTAAGCTGTTGACGCCTCCTCTCCCTCCTCAAACCTGTCAAAAACTGTATTATTATTGATACTTATTATACCCTAATTATCCCTAATCATTGCTTGATTAGTGGCTAATTAGTTTGTAATCCTTTTCTCTCTTTTAGTGGTTTTTTCCTTCTGTAAAACTGTGTCATGACCCAGGACTTTCGAGTCACGAATTGTCAACACCATCATGTGCAACATCAATAGTTTGGCGAACCGAGCTTGGGCCGAGATTACGGTTCGGTTCAGAGAATTGAGCTAGTGAGTAGTATAAATAGTGGGAACAACGTTGTAATGTGTATCGAAAATTGTATCAGAAAACTCTTGTTCTATTCTCAGTCTTTTTTCTCTCTTCCTTCTGTGCGTTCTTCTCTTTTCTTCTCCCCAATCCCCTGTTCTCTTCTTTTCGAATTTCTCAGTTCATTACATCTGGTATCAGAGAGACTTCGATCTTTCTGCCTGCTTGGGTTTGATCGCTCATTGATTCAAAAAAATTCAGAAATCAGTATGGTGTTCAAATTTGCTGAAGCAGAATTTCATTGGCAATGGAAGTGGTTCTTTAGACCTAACCAAAGGATTTGAATGACTGTTGAAGATTATTACACTCAGTTGATGGATTCATTGAGAATTTGAGGTAGGACATTCGATTAAGGGTATTTAAACGCAGATTCATTGGTGTTTTCTATGATGCAAAATTTGAGGAATCGATGATATTTATGGAAGAGGCTCTGAAGAAGATCAAAGCACACATGGTGTTTGATGAAATGCCCAGCCAAACCTCTGTTGTCCTGGGCAATGATGGTGCTGATAGCAGTGATGATAAATCGCAGGTACAAACGAACAACCTCAAGCTTCCGTTAAGGAAGATCCCAACTCAGCCATAACGATAGAAAATTCGATTAATGAGACGTTGGATATCGATATTTCTGCTCCAAATGTATTGGACAATGAAGAACACAAGGTGTTCAATGAAAAGAAAGCTAAACATCTCTTCATTGTGGCTGCTGAAGTTGAGTCGGAGGGTAAAGCTGGGAGCCTTCCTTCAAAACTTGGCAGTGAGGAACCTACCCACAACCTGTTTGAAGAAATGTCTCATCCGAATTCCATTAATATTGCTGCATCCCAAGGTGCTGAGGATGTTTCAGATGAAGACTGTAATGCTGTGCTTGATGCTTCAGGTCTTGTGGATGATAAATTCCAGTCAGACCTCCCAGCAGAGTCAAATTCATTGCAAGGTGGTAAATCTCAAGTGGATGTATTGGAAGGTCAGCTTGCAATGCATTCGACAAAATGGTTAAACCAAATTCAACTGATTTGCGGTTGACAAAAGAGTATTATGAAACTGCTATTACTGAAATTGTTGAGCAACCTGAAGCCTGCGAGGTGTTCGCTGAAATGCCTGAGCCAGTCGCTACAACTCAGCAATCGTCTTCTATGGGATCTTTGGTTCCTAATAAGGCCTAAAATCAGTTGGGTGATGGGGTGGGGCAACTTCCTTTGATGAAAATGGGATGTTTGAAAGCTGCCCGCAACTTGTTCGATGAAATGTCAAAACAATTTTCAGCAAAACAGAAAATTGGGATTGAGGGACTTGAGAAACGGAAGCCATCCGTGCTCAATTTTACAAGAGATTAGGCTCAAAAGTTGATGAAACGAAAGTTGGTTCAGTCAATAGCTCATCAAAAATGATGCTTGGTGAGACGGGGTGTTCATGTTCGACCCGGGCATTAATTCTTGGCACCGTAAGGGCTGTGGTTTCATCAAATCAAAGGGTGTGAAGCAAAATTGCGATAAAATGCCCAGCAATTTAAATGTTGAATTATGGGTTGGTAAGTGCTAATGGTAGTATTTGATCCGGGTGGTAGTTCTTGGTACCATTTGGGTTGTCATCACTTCAAGCCTAATGGTGTTAAGCAACATTTTGATTTTGGTGTTTGGATTAATGGGAAAAAGGTTTTATGGAGTTGCAATGCTACACCATGGAATGGTATTTTATGGATTTGTGGGGATGGTGATTCCCATGGAAGAAATCATTCTAAGCAATTGAGGTATGATTCTAGGAGATATGAGAAACAGAATATTGGAGTGATGTATGATGTTCTGGTTGTTTTGGTTGATGGCGTATGGTGTATGAGTATTTGGGCTATGGGAAGAAAAAGGGTTCAACCCCCGTATCTTGAAATCTTAACACCCCCATTAACCTATAAGTGGTGTTGCACATCAGTGGCTCATGCTTGGACTATTAGTTTTGCACAATCTGTTCGGAGTAAGAGTAAATTCAACAGTTTTCTCAGAGATCATTTGAAGGAACTTATGTTGGCAGTAATATGTCCATTTTGGGATGGCTTGGTGGATAGGATTAGATTTCCGATTGTCACAACTGCTCAAGAGGATATTTTCACCAAGAACTTGGCAGCTAAAAATCTAATGTACTTGAAGCTATTAACAAGCTACAACAAATGGATACATTGCCTGAAATTGTGCTCTGAAATGCGTCCATGTGTGGCAAATAACACTTTAAACAGGGAAGTCCAGAATTGGGTATTCATTGGTGATAAAGGTTCAGAATTTTGGTGCTGGACCCAAATATTGGAGCTGAAATTTTTTTCTTGTTCCAGTCATACGTTGCTGGATTTTGTTTTTGGATGGATTGACAAATGGGTTGGTTTTGGTGAGCAGTTCTGGTACATGGCATTGCTTGTTGTTCCCCTTGTGTGCTAATTTTGTGTGGGATCCGGGTCTATGTGCCATTTTCGTCTACATCCTTAAGGGCAAGGATGTTTTTGAGGGGGTGAGAAAGGATATAGTACTCATGGATACTATATTGGTGATATATGGATACTACATTGGTATTTGGAAAGAGGATAATACCAATGAACATTGTATTAATGATAATAGGATACAAATGGATGTCTAAATGGTATTGATGGTAAGGGGATGATGATATAATGTGAATGCGGCTACAACCCCGAAACCGAGATTTTTTTCTTTTGCATCCTTGAGGACAAGGATGTTCTCAAGGGAGGAGATGTCATGACCGGGACTTTTGAGTCACGAATTGTCAACACCATCATGTGCAATCTCTCAATAGTTTGGCGAACCGATCCTTGATTCGACAAAGTGGGCCGAGATTACGGTTCGATTACGAGAATTGAGCCATTGAGTATTATAAGCAGTGGGAACAATGTTGTAATGTGTATCGACAATTGTATCGAAAAAACTCTTGTTCAATTCTCGGTCTATTTTCTCTCTTCCTTCCTGCGTTCTTCCTTTTTCTTCTCCCCAATCCCTGTTTCTCTTCTCTTGAATTTCTCGATTCATTACAAATCTGTCCCAACTAGCCGTTGGGCTGTAGAAAGTAAGAAAGAATTGCAGAGAAAAAGTATTCTCATTGAGATAAAACGGACCTTAGAGGTCAACATCCACAACTGAAGCCAGCTAGCATAGCTGGACGCATTAAATGAGTAGGCAACTCTCTAACTAACAACTACCAATTAAGGGAATAAGTACTTATCCCAAGCAGTCGAAAAAAACCGCCTAAAGATTACTAGAAAATGGATAACTTCTAGAATAAATAATCTTATACCAATCTAAGACACTCTTAATATTATATTATACAAGTACAATATAATCTATATTTCAACACCTCTCTCAATCTTGATTGTGAATGTTGAAACAACCAAGCTTGTTTGCAAAGGACCTAGTAAATATGAACCGAGCAGATTTGGTGTTTGGTGAAGTTGTGCCGCCACTTGATCCTTGGAGGAATGTAGGATATGATAATTTCTCTATTCTCCACTTTTCCTTGGTGAAGTGTCTGTCAATCTCAACGTGTTTAGTCTTGTCATGGTGTATAGGATTTTCGAGAAGGCGAATAAGCTGAAATCTTTGTCACATAATAACTGGATACAATTCTTTGGACATCCTAGGATTTCGGTGAGAACCCTTCGGCGACAACCCTTCACATATTCCCATGACAAGTGCTCAAACTTCACCTACAACACCACTTCTGTGAGACCACGGCTGTGCTTTTGCTTCTCCAAGTGACCAAATTTCCTATACATATGAGCAATGAGTGATGGTTGACCATCTATCACCTGAACTTCTCTATAAGCATTCTTCTTGAAGAGAAGCCTTGTCAAGGATCTTTAGGTATCTCAAAATTCTAAAAAAAGCCTCTAGTGTACTTGAGGGTTGTGCATGAACTAACTAACCCTGCTAACAACATAACAAATTACAATATTAGGTCTAGTGTGGGAGATATATGTAAGTTTACCCTTCTCATCACAACAGGATCAACATCTTTGAATGTCCAAGTTTGAGGCCTGGTTCAAGGGAGGAAAAACATGCATACATCGCAGATGGACTGTTTCTTGTAAAAGGTCTAGGATGTACTTTCTTTGTGAGACAACTAATATATCCTTTGACCTTGCAACTTCCATTCCAAGGAAGCACTTGTGAGATCACATGTCTTTGATTTCAACTCCTTGGCTAGAAGACTTGATTTTGTAGTTCCTCCACATCACCACTTAAGGTTCACGAGAGCCTCATTGATAGTGTTAGGGGACCTGTTGCGAGATCAAGATTAGCAACAAACACCGATAGTTAGAAGATAAGTTTTGATACTTAGTATAGGTCCTATGAATTTCCTTATGGAAATAGGCATGTTGTCATGTTCGATCGAGAGGAGTCAAGGATAACTTCCTCGGTGGTATGATCCTCGAGCGGATTTATCATAATTTTGATCCGATGTTGAGTAGGTTTGCAGTATCTCTATCCTCTTTCTTCGTTTTCTGGAGTAGACATGTAGGATAGAAGTCCATTGGGAATATATACCCTTTGAATGGTACCACTTTGGTTGTTTCAGGATTATGGTGGATCATAAGTTCTTCAAGTGGGACTTGAAGAGGATCAAGACTTCTTTAAGAGGTTTATCTTCCATGTCCTGGGACGAGTTCCGTGGGATGAATTCCTTCTTGCACATTTGGAGAAAAGAAAGATGATGTTGAAAGAAAGTTACATCAATAGATGTATAAAACTTTCTAGAGTTAGGACAACAACATTTGAACCCTCTTTGCTTATAAGAGTACCCAAGATAGACACATTTCACAACTTTAGGTTCTAGCTTAGTCGATTGCAACCAAAAACTTTCAAAGGGAGATTAGTGAGCAAATGCATATGAAGGTAAGAATCGAGACAAAACTTTCATGGGTGATTCAAACCTAGGACCTTTAAGGGCATCCTATTTATCGAGTTTGTAGCGATCAAGATTGCTTCTCCCACAAAATTGTTTGGGAACATGCATAGTGTAGAAGAGATCTTGCAACTTCAATGACATGCCTGTTCTTCCTCTTAGCAATCCCATTGTGTTGGGAGTGTCAACACAAGAACTCATATGGACAATGCCATCATCGAATTTTTTAAAGAATTTCGGACTATTATCGGACTTAATTTTTGTATCAAATTGGGCTGAACCATATTGCAATTTTTAATAATCCGACATGCTTCAAACTTATCCTTCATCAAGAATATCCAAGTAAGTCTTGTGTAATCATCAACAAAGATGATGAACCATTTAGTGTCTGTGATATTCTTGATTCTTGATGGTTCCCAGATGTCACTGTGAACAAGAGTGAAAAGCTTTGAAGGTTGGTACAATTTCTTGTGAAAGATAAATCTAGATTGCTTAGACAATTGGCGGTATTCACATTTATAATCTTTTGGATTTTTGTTACAAAAAAGCTTGGAAAGAGTTTCTTTAAATACTCAAAATTGGGATGTCATAGTCTATAATACCAAGACATGATGTCGATCTAGAGTTGGAGATATTATAACAATTAGCTAGGTTTCCCTCATAGGCTTTATCCAGGTTCTTAGAATGAAGAGTCCACTATTGACTCAATCTTGCCAATCATCTCCTCGAGCTCAATCCTTAAATTCACATCTATTGGGGAAAATTTTAACACCACATTTCAAGTCATTAGTCACTTACTTTTAGGAATTAGGTTACAATGGAGATTTGGTACATAAATAACATCTTTTCGAGTGATTTTACTAGTGAAATGAATGTCCCTGTTCTACCACAAGCCGAGATGGATCCATCTGCCACTTTAACAATGTGACGGGATTGGCTAGAATAAGTTTTTCAAAAAGTTTTTATTCCCGGTCATATGATTTGAGGCATTCGAGTCTACAATCCATTGTTGAGTGAGGTTGTTGCTCACAACAAAGGCATGAAAGAGTTTACCCGAGAACAAGAGAACCATTTAGCATGTCTCGGTAGTTTGAGTGCAGATTGAGGAATTTCTTTAGAGCCTCCAGGTTGTTCCTTGTCGAACATGCATGATTCTCTGTGGATGTTCCAGTCTAAACCTGGCATGGTGCCTATGATTTTCCCTGGATCTCTCATATTTTTGCTTCCAATTTGCAGCTTTCGATGGAGTTTCCAACAGGTTTCTTTAGTGTGGCGTGGTCTTTTGCGGTGTTTCACACTAGGGTCTACCTTTTCTCTGTTTTGTGAATCAAGTCGGTTCACAACCGCAGCATAGTCCTCATGAGAAATGTGCCCAAGGCTTGGTGGTTCTTTCAACATAATCTTCCTTTTGATCTCCTCATGTCGACTTCTTAGAAGACATATTTCAAGGAGGAAAAGGGCTCTCTCCGAGGATCTTCCCTTACATCATCTAAGTTGGGGTTTAGTCCTATGAGGAACCTATAGATCCTGTCTTTATACCATCTTCGTATGGAGCTTGGCATCATCTCGCACACTTCCATTTGCATTCTCCAAGGGCATCCGGTTGCATTCTTCAAGGGCATCCGAGATTCTTTGCTATATTTCATGTAGTGATTGAAGTAGTCATGACTATAAGGTCACCATATTTTAGATTCTGGAGTTGGGACTACATTCATATATTTCTCAAGTGTTGTCCCTTTTTGAGTACAAGTCACGAGTGCATCCCATATTTCACTTGTAGTCTCTAAGAACATGAAGCATTCTCCTATCTCGGTGTTCATGGACCTTATTAGCCAAGACATGACAAGGTTGTTGTCTCCTTCCACCGGGTCAGTATGAGGATTCTTTAGGTTTGTGTTGAGAGCAACACCAGCAAGATGGTCATCTTTGTAATGACCAATGGCAAACATTAGAGACACGTAAATGAGACCATAGAAGGTAGTTGGTCCCATTGAGTCTGTTGAGCGAGAATGGAGAAGAAGAATCATTCGTATTAGTTTATTGGTTAAAAAGGTTACATTAAGGTTGCATTAACTTATAGGAAGAAGGAACATTGGGATGGGGAGAACAGGTTGTAATACAATTAATATTACAGTTATCTTGACCATTCACTTCATACTAGCCGTTAGAATTAATGAGACATAATAATAATAGAAAATACAACATGGGGCGGATATATTAACATATAATAATAATAATTATATTTGTATATATGCTAATACTCCTCTCAAGCCGTGAATGAGGGTTGATCATGCCAAGCTTGTTCTTGATGTCTTAAAAACACTTCCTGGTAGACCTTTGGTTAGAATATCTCGCAAGTTGGGATCTTGTGGAAACAAATGGAGTACAAATAATGCCACTTTGTCAATGTTTACCTTGATAAAATGTCTATCCACTTCGATATGTTTGGTCCGGTCATGTTGTGCAGGATCGATCGTGGGCAATGCTAATGCTAGATTTGTTGTCACAAAGAGAGCATCATTGGTTTACGCGGTGAATCTTCAAGTCATCTAGGATGATCTTCAACCATAGGAGTTCACAAATACCATGAGCCATGGATCAAAATTCTGCTTCAGCACTGGAACGAGCTACAACATTTTGCTTTTTGCTCCTCCAAATAATAAGGTTGTCTCTTAAGTAGATGCAGTAACCAGATGTACATTTCCTATCATCAAGGGCTCCGGCATAGTCAGTGTCGGTATAAGCTTTTAGAATGATCTTGTCCCCTTTCTTGAACAGAATTCCACAGCCAGGATTGCCTTTTAAGTAGTGAAGAATTTGGTGGACAACTTTGAGGTGTATCTCCTTAGGGTCCTGCATGTACTTGCTTACAACATTAACAACAAAGGCTATACCTGGACGAGTGTGGGCCAAGTAGATTAGTTTGCCCACCAATCTTTGATAGTTACCTTTATCATCATGAATATCATCAGGTGCAGTTGTTAAACCATGATTGAAATCAATTGGAGAAAGTGCAGGTTTAACATCCAAGTTTTCCAGTTTCAGCCAATAAATCATAAATATATTTTTGCTGAGATATAAAGATACCATGTTTAGAGTATATAACTTCAATTCCTAGAAAGTATTTGAGCCTACCCAAATCCTTCAATTCAAAAGACATTCTTTTAGATGGTCAATGCTCATTTCATCATTACCAGTAACAAGTATGTCATCAACATAAACCAATAAAATAGTCACTTGACTAGATTTAGCATGTTTAAATAATAATGTATGGTCACCTTGACATTGAGAATATCCAAAGGACAACATGGTTTTGGAGAATTTTCCAAATCATGCTCTGGGAGACAGTTTCAACCCATATAGGGCCTTTTTCAACTTACATACTTTGCCTTTAATCTTTTCAAAGCCAGGAGGGATGTTCATACCTTGGAGAAATGCATTCTTGACATCAAATTGTTGGATTTTCCTGTCAAGGCTGGCAGCTAGGGACAAAAAACCTTTAACAGTATTCATTTTTGCCACAGGGCAAAAGTTTCAAAGTAATCTATCCTATACGTTTGACTACACCCCTTGGCTAAAAGTCTGGCTTTGAATCTTTCAATGGATCCATCAGACTTGTATGTAATAGTGTAGCTCCACCTACATCCTACAGGCTTGCATTCTTTAAGTTTGTCCACAATTTCCCAAGTGTTGTTACTTGTTACCTTCAAGAGCCTGAATTTAGCTTTCATGGCATTCTGCCATCTCCTATCTTTTAATGCCTCACGTTCATTCTTAGGAATGAGGTGAGTATGAAGATTGCTGAGAAAGGTCTTGTGGGATAGGAAACAGTTCTGATAGGTGAGAAGGGATTGGATAGGGTGTTGAGTACAAGCTCTCTTAAGCTTTCTTCTTTGCAGAGAGGCGAGACAGATATCCGGAAGGTCGTCTAGACACAATTTCTTAGGTCTTGGTGGATTTTTGGGTAAGGAACCCTCGGGGTGCATTGAGAATGAGTGGACTGAGATTTGAGGAGAAACATAGTTATACCTGGCAGGGGTGGAAGACCGAGCAAGGATGGACTTGTTTCTTCTAGCATGAACCTTTTTAGCAGTGTTCTAAAACTCGCTAGGCGACGACGGTGCGCTCCAGGGGCGCCTAGCGCCCAGGCGCTTTTTTTTTTTTTTTTTTTTTTTTTTTTTTTTTTTTTTTTTTTAAATTTGAAAAATTAATACTTATCTTATTTAAATTTTACATCCTATGATCATAAAACATAAAAATCAAGTAAAAACTTGTAAATTGTGTCAAAAGATCAATGAAAACGTAGTAGCCAAAACCCAAAGTACGAAATCAATGTCATGAGAGGAGAAAGGAGAGGCGGCGGGTGGCGGACGGCGGCAGGCAGGTGGTGAGGAAGAGACTAACAGAGAATGAGAGGGAGAAAGGAGAGGCGGGTCGCTCTGTTTTTTTTTCCTAGTCAAGTGTATTTTTTTTTTTTTTTTTGTAATATGATCATGTATCTAAGAAATAAAAATAAAAAATAAAAAAAAGCAATTCGCATTTCACGGCGCCAGTCGCTTAGGTGGCGCCAGTCGCTAAGCGGGCGCCTGTGAGCGCCCGAAGCGCTAGAAGATTCGACCGCTTAGCAAGCTGCGCTTTAGAGCCTAGTCGGGACGCCGGAGGTGCGCTTAGCGCCAGCGGCGGCGCTAGGCGGCCGACTTTGCGCGATTTTAGAACAACGCTTTTTAGGTGTATCAATCCTATCACTTTCAAGGAAGAGAGAGTAGGTCTCGACAATTTATGTCACAAAGTTAGGTGATATTCTGCGCAATTGGGAAGATCTGGCGGGAATGATTAATTGCTATGATCATCCAAAACTCCCCGAACCTTGGGAAGATCTAGCAAGAATGATTAATTACTATGATCATCCAAAAACTCCCCCGAACCATGGAATGGGCAGGATCATAAAAGGACACAATTTCATCAAATGTAACACTCCTAGATACCTAGAATCCTTTTGTAGAAGAATGGTAGCACTTGTATCCTTTTTGGGTACTGGAATATCCTATAAAGATACACTTTAGAGCCTTAGGATCAAGTTCACTTCTATTAGGTGCATGATCATGGACAAAGGCAATGTTGTAAAAAATCCAAGGCTCCATCTTTTGGGAAGTCATAAAAGGATGGATTAAACTCAGTAAGGAGAGTACAAAGACTTTTGTTCTCTATAGTTTTGGAGGGTATCCTATTAATTAAATCGGTGGCGGTTAACACAGCTTCTCCCCAATAAGATTTAGGAACATTGTTTTGAAAAAGAAGGGCTCTAGCAACATTAAGTGGCCATTCTTTCTTCCAGCAACCCCATTTTGTTTTGGGGTATTGACACATGATGATTCATGAATAATTTCGTGAGACTCAAAGAATGGTGTTAAAACTTGATTAAAATAATCCTTATCATTATCAGTTCTAATTCTTTTAATACTAATATCAAACTGATTTTTAATCTTTGCACAAAAATAGGAAATATCTTAGATTTGTAAGATTTTTGTTTCATTAAGTATCAATAAGAGAGACAAACCTCATAGCATGAGAAATATTATCAACAGTAGAGAGGCCCCAGATGTCACTGTGAATAAGGGAAAAAGGAGTGGACATTCTATTTCCATGATAAGGGAAATATGTTCTTTTATGCTTAGCTATTTCACAAACATGGCATTGTAAAGATTTAATATTAATGTTTCTAAACTTTTTGGGGAACATAGTTTTCAAAATTGAGAATGGTGGATGACCCATCCTCTTATGATACAACCAAAGTTTGTCAACATTAACATTAGCTAAAAAAGAAGCATGGCAGGGATCCCTATTAAGTCTAATTCCTTCAGAATTTTCCAAGTAATACAGCCCATTGAAGACTTTAGCAAGCCCAATCATTTTCTTCGTTTCTGATTCCTGTATTTCACACAGATTTGGGAAGAAAACAGCATGACAATTAGAGTCATTGGTCAGTTTTCTCGCATAAATTAGGTTAGTAGAAAGTTTGGGCACATGAAGAACATTTTTTATGGATAACATAGAGTTAATGATCACATTCCCTTGTGTCACAGTTACTGTAGAGCCAGCTGACTTAGCTGATCTGCTTGGCACTCAGCTGATCTGCTTGTTAAGCTTGTTTAGATGAGCACATCATCTTGTACCAACAATCCTTTATCCATATATTGTAACAGGTTCCGGTTAGCCGAAAATTGAAACAAAATTGAACAATTCTATTTGGTTAGAAATGGTTTGGTTTTTATTCAATTTTTTAATTCAGTTATAAATTGTTCGGATAGCGGTCCGGTTATATGCAATTTTTCATAAACGGTTATCTATGATGCACCGATATGTCATTTTTGGGATTGTATCTGTGTCCGACACGGTGTTGGGTTAAATCAATTTTTTGAAAAGTTGGACACGGTGAGGGGATAGATAAGCGGATACATATCCGGTTCGTAGATACGTTTTTAAAAAATTGTGTAAACGATTTTTTCTAAGTCAAGAGTATTCAATACACTTTCCGTTTCCATCCTCAACAGAGTAATGAGCGGTCGCCTCAAACCAAAACCCTAGGTCTTCCGTCTCGCTTATAGCGAGTTGTTCTCTCGGACGGCGTTCTCTATAAGCGTCCGGTCATTGGTCGCATCTCTTCTTCTATTTGTTGTCCATCATAAGTCATAGTTTTTGTATTATTTTATATTTTTGTTTTGGTTTTGTTTGTAGACTTGTAGTGAAAAAGAAACAATTTTTACTCTTAGAGGTAAAAAGCTCCAAATTGCAATCTTCTTTGGGAGGAATTGGTGGATAATCCAATTGAGTGTCCATCGATAATTTTTTCGGTAACAATTTGTATTGGCCAATATAGTGTTATAATTGAGTTTTTAGTTGGTCCACGTAGTTGAATTTAACCTTATTCGACCACTTGTAATTGGAGTGTGTTGTGTAGACTTACTATTTGTTGTTAATGCATTTAAGAGCTTTGTTGTTTTAAAAGCATGAAGTTTATATTATTTTGGTGTGTCTACAATGTACATTATCTTATGTTTGACAAAATGCTTATTTCTAGTTCTTTGCACTTCAATAGCTCATTTCCTCTTGCATATGGTTTACTTCTTCATCAAATCTTTATGAATTTATGAACCTTTTTGTGTCTAGGACCCTAGAATCTTTTGAAAAACATGCATGTTTGTAAATTTATGCTTTTATTTGTTACCTATGATGCACCGATACTTTATTTTTGTTTGTCATTTATGTCTAATTGAAAGTATTTATTTTATTTAACGGTAGTAGTGTTATGTCTTCTGCTTTGACGTCTGGGTAAGAAAATAGTCATTTTATGGAGTTATGTATCAATTATAGATAGAGTAGAAAATCATGTTGGTGGTGGTAATAAAACATGGACTTGCAATTATTGTCATAATGAGTTTAACGGCAGTTACATACGAGGTAAAGCTCATTTGCTTAAGCTTGTTAACAAAAGAGTTAGGGTTTGTAAAGTTGTGTCGGAAGAAAACGTAAAAGATATGAAGAAGGTTGATGATGAAGCGGTAAAGGGATAGAAAGCAAGAAAAAAAAAGACAATTTCCCTTCCTAGTTCAATTTCTAGTATGCCTCCAACCATAATATTCTCTTCAAACACATAGAAAAGTAGAAAGGGCTCCGCCATTGAGAAAGCATAACATACAAAACAGAAAACAGAAAAAAGTTGGATGTCTTGATAGGGTGTTTTATATTTTAGGGATGCCTTTTAATATGGCTAAAATCCAGTTTATTGCGGAACTCTTTTATTTGCAGCAAATAATGATTTGTCTGGTTATATTCTACCCGGGTATAATAAGCTTAGAACTACACTTTTAATGCAAGTAAAAGCACACGTGAAGAAATTGTTACAACCAATTAAAAGCAAATAGGATGAAAAGAGTAACCATTGTGGCAGACGGATGGATTATTAAGTTAATGGTTGTCTCGGATGGCGGACTTTTGTGTTAAATCAGTTGATGGATGTTAAAGATAAACATTTTATTGCGGCAAAATTGGAAGAAATGATTAATGAGATTGGGGACAACAAAGTTGTACAGGTAATCATGAATAATACTCTCAATTGCAAAGCAACTAGAGAGATAATTAAAGGAAAATTTTCTAGCATATATTGGACTTCTTGTGTTGTTCATACTCCTAATCTTGCACTGAAAAATATGTGTGCTTCTAAGAATCTTGAGAACAACCAAGATGTCTATATAGAATATCATTGGATTACTAAAGTCCATGATGAAGTATTGTTTATCAAAAACTTTATGATGAATCATGTATTGACTATTTTTTATCGCTTTAGCATATTGAAATTGCTTGCGGTGGCATACTCGATTTGCTTCTGCAGTTATGATGCTTAAAAGGTTTACACTCATTAAAAGCTCTTTGGAAATAATGGTGCTTAGTGCAGAATGGATTGAATATAAAGAGGATGACAATTTATCAGCATAAACTATCTGTGATTGGACACCTAGTATTAGATGGTGGGAGAAAATAAATTTATCATTGCTTTTACTAACCCAATTTATAGAATTATTCGTGAATGTGATACAGACAAGCCTTCTCTTCGTCTAGTTTATGAGAAGTGGGATTCTATGATCTAAAATGTATAGAAGATTATCGATGAGCATGATGGGTTGTTAGTTGATGAAGAATCTTCATCTTTTGATGTGATCCATCATATTCTCATGGCAAGATGGGCCAAAAGTAATACTCCACCCTATTAATAAATAGAGTGGAGTATTAGTTTTGGCTCATAAAAAAATTAAGATCTTCAATGTTGCTATAAGAATATCATGGATCACATCAAGCTCATAGATAATCTTCCTCACATTTTCAATCATAGAATCACACTTTTAAACTAGATGAAGGTAACTCTATCACATTCACGAATCATGCTATAAATTGGGTTAGTAAAAGCAATGATATAATTTATCTTCTCCCACCATCTAGTATCCAATACCAGATAGTTCGTACAGGTAAATTTTCATCCACTTTATATTCAATCTATTCTAGACTAAGCACCATTTTTTTCTAAACAACTTTTAATGAGTGCAAACCTTTTAAGCATCACAACTACAGAAGCAAATCGAGTATCTGCCACCGTAAAAAATTTCAATGGGTTAAAGCGATTAAAAATAGTCAATCTCATCTGATGATTTATCACAAAGTTTTTGATTAAACAATATAGTTCAGTAACAATGACATTCTATATAGGCATCTTGGTTGTTCTCAAGATTCTTAGAAGCACACATGTTTTTCAGTACGAGATTAAGATTCTTAGAAGCACACATGTTTTTCAGTACGAGATTAAGAGTATGAACAACACAAGGAGTCCAATATATGTTAGGAAATTTTTCTTCAATTATCTCTCAAGTTGCTTTACAATTAGGAGCATTATCCGTAGTTACCTGAACAAATTTGTTGTCCCCAATCTTATTAATCACTTCTTCCAATTTTGCCGCTATAAACTGTTATCTTTAACAGCTCCACAATAATCAATTGATTTGAGCAACATAGGTCCGCCATCCTAGACAACCATGAAATTAATAAAATTAGTCACGCTGAGGATCACTCCATCCATCCGGGACAATGGTTACACCCTTTCACCCCCATTTTCTTAAATTGGCAGTAAGAATTTCTCCACGTGTCTTTTCTTGCATTAAAAAATGTAGTTCTAAGGTTATACCCGGGAGGAATATATGGACACATAAGGATTCATGTATAATCCCTTTTTCTTCCATAAAAGGACTGAGAAATCTGTTAAAGTAGTCTCTTGCATTGTCAGATTTTAGTCTTTTTATCTTGGCGTCAAACTGTGTTAAGATCATGTTAGAGAACACAGAAAACACATGACTTAGATCAGACTTGTGTTTCAGAAGGTATACCCAAGTGGTTCTTGTGCAATCATCAATGAAAGCCACAAACCATTGGGCCCCATTCACATTAGGTACAGTGGAGGGACCCCAGATATCACTATGAATCAAATCAAAGGGATTAACAGATAAGTTAGATAAAACAGGATAATGAACTCTTTTATGTTTGGCAAACTCACATTCATTGCATTTAAATTTTTCAACATTTGAACCCTTATACAAACTAGGAAACAAATGCTTTAAAATTTGAAAAGATGGATACAGAAATACAGACAGCAGCGGTAGACTCTTGGTTGCTAATGAGACTTGGCTGATTTTCAGTCTTCCATTATCATTGTCTGCCTTAGAAAGCATAGAAATTTTTCCAAAAACATCTTTATCTGCCCTTTGATCTTTCATGCAGTAGAGGCCCCCTTTAATTCTAGCAAGTCCAATCTTCTTCATGGTTATTAACTCCTGAATTACACAGAAGTTAGCAGAGAATAAAACAGAACACTTTGAATCAGTAGTCAGTTTCTTAACAAAAACCAGATTTGCAGACAACTCTGGAACATGAAGAACATTTTTAAGCATCAGAGACTCATTCAAGAGGATATTCCATGTACCAGCAATCTTAATAGATTTACCATTCACAACAGTGATATATTTATCCTTATCACAGGGAATATACTCGGTGAATGATTCAAGACAAGGTGTCATATGATCAGTAGCTCCTGAATCAACCACCCATCCCTTTGTGACCCTTTAATTTAAGAGATCAAGAGAGGCCATACCTGAGAAAACCATTGATGATGATGGATTCTCCAAGGTATCAAGGAACCTCCTCAATTTCTCAATCTCAGATTGACCAAGGGTACGGTTTAGACCAGATGGAGTCTGATCTGCCCCTTGAGTGTTGCTTTCTGGTTTGTTGGTGTTTACTGTATGTGCCAGTGCATTTTTTGTGCCTGGTCTACCATGCAATTTCCAACAGAACTCCTTGGTATGCCTGCTCTTTTTGCAGTGAGTGCAATAGAGATTGTCCCTATCTCTAGATTTAGGAACTTGCCTCTGGTTGGATATTTTTATCCACAATTTCCTTAGACTCTTTGGTCTTAGGATAACTGTTCTGGTTCTGCCCAGCATACAGAGCTGAACTTTTAGTATTAGTGGTGTCAAGCATGACACCCCTCCTACCCTCTTCTGTTCTTACCATAGACATGGTGTCATTTAGAGTGGGTAAGTCGGTTTTGCCAAGAATCTACACCCTTATAGGGTCAAATTCCTGGTTTAACCCAGCCAAAATGAGAAGATTTTTTCCCCTTCAACCATCCTTCTAAGGGTAGTAGCATCATCACTATCTTTCATTTTGATGCATTGATAGTGATCCAATTCTTGCCACAACCCTTGGAGGAGGCTAGAGTATTCAGTGATGGATCTATTCCCTTGCTTAATATTCTGAATTTTTACCTTTATTTCATGGATTTGAGCTGCATCATTGACCTTAGAGTAGGTTTGTTGTACATTGTCCCAAATCTCCTTGGCAGAAGTCAGAAACATGCAGGTATCACTGATCTCTGTGATCATAGAGCGCCACAACCTTCTCATCACAGTTAGCAAACTTAGGATCAGTAGGAGCAGGTCCAGTGCCCAGCAGATGGCTCAGTTTGCCTCTACCTTTCAAGTAGGTTCTGACAAACTGAGACCATTTAAGGTAGTTTTTACCATTCAGCTTATAAATAGCTTGAATGTTTTGAAGTTCCCTAGAGATTATGGGGTTCTCGAGGGAAGAAGGATCGGAGGTCGCACTAGTTGCGTAAGATTCACCATTGACCAAGAAGTTGGAGATTTGAATTTTTGATGCAAACTCAAAAAAAAGCCTAAGGCTCCGATACCATGTAAGAAAAGAAAGCAATGAGAAAAGTATTCCTTTTATTATAGAATAGAAAGCTCATTACAACTAAGAGACCATTACACTTCTATTTATAGAAGAGAGGTCGAAACAAGAATAAAGGAAAAGCAGAAACATTGTTCCAACGGCTAGTTGGACAGTTGTTTCATCTGCTAAAGACAAAAGGAAAACAGAGGGGATTTAGCCACTAATTTATATGGATATTAGTGCTAATTTAAGGGAATAAAAGTCCTATAAAACATATAAAATAGGACTAATAAAGGACTATAATAGACTGACATAGAAACCTGTTCTAACAATTGGTAACCAATTTTCTTTTATTCTTTCTTTACGTACCAACATGTGGATATGTATAGTTAAAAAAAATATCGTAATATGAGCAGGTTGGCATGCATTTTTATAACATGCATTCTTTACCTTCATTTACATGCATATTTGTTCTGATAATGCTATGCCATGAACTCATACAGTTTCGTATGTAAAGGTTTTGGCTCTTTGAGCCTCGCTCTGGATGCATAACATTGGCGGATGGTATGTAGAGACATTCGGGAGGGATAAAAAAGGGCGGACAATCCCCTCACGCCGATTTTGGGATGGTTTAGATGGAAATGAACAAATTTCCATGTAAGTTGGTCAAGTATAGGATTTTTTGTTGTTTATCTTGTCTGTTCTTCTACAATTGTTAAACGTGAACATATGAAGGGAAAATGTAGAAGTTTTTCTTCTCTATCTATTTTACTCATTCACTTATATCGAGCCATGGATGAAAATATAATAACAATACTCATAAGGGTAATATCGTAACATTACAATCGTAATCTTAACAAGCTGAGGGTCCTCTTGGATGTGAGATTTTCCAGTTTCAGTGGAAAATTTTAGTTGTGATATTGTTTGGACTGCATCAGTTGTTGTGTATAATCGGGGTTGTGTATTTTGAAGAAAAAACTCAAATCAAGAAAATTACTTTTTCAGCTGAGAAAAGTTCCCTTTTCCAGTAGAATAACGTGAATGAGAAAAGTAAAATTTGTTGCTTTTCCAAACAAACTCTAAATCTCTCATGTAGTGAAAACAATTTGGCATCTAGGCGTTAATTGCATATTATCGCTATGTGTTTACAAGGCAAGCATTAACTGGCAAAAGTAGTATTTGAATTCTAAAATACATGATAGGCTGTAGAGCTTATACATCAACAATGTTTATGGTTCATATGGTGGAATCGTGGAAGTTACTTAGGTATAAGTTGAATTCCTGGATCATGTAATTCGCATATTTTCAAGTGGGATCTTTCTTTGGCATGCTATCCGCACTATTAAATATATGGCAAAGCTTATGAACTGTATGTAAAATGTGTGTGCGACAGAAGGCAGGTTGTTGTTAATTTCATTTCACGGATCATGCAAATAACTACCCCAAACATAAAAAAAGATTTGTTATGAGTTTTTTTACTTCCTTTTAACTAGAAGGCACTGTGTGATTTTATTATCTTCGAGCAGCAAAAGATTTTGCTTATTTATGATTTATAAAATCTGAGATTCTCCTTGTCTTTGAAACACAGCTTTAATCCTATATAATCATATGTGCAGGAGACTACATCCAGCGATGTATATGCTGGCTCTTGCATATAGAACTTTAGACATTGAAGATGCCAGGAGGAAGAACAAGACGATGAAAAATGTAATGGAAACCAAAGTATTCAGGATCCTTAATTGGTGCAAGAAACTTTTTTGAAATGGTATTTCAACTCCCATAACTTTAAGAGCAATAATGTCCTTGTGGTCTTTCACATTGGCATGACATGCATTGGGAAGGGATCTTTGCTGAGCATGACTTGTACCGTGGTGGATGGTGATGATCGTTTTGACGTTTCTGAGTAAACAACCACGTGTGTGTGCCCATTCATATACAATGAAATTGTTTTGCTACAAGAGGTATGAAGAAAAACCAAACTTGAAAAAAAGAAAAAGAAAACGGAGGTTCTATCGACTGTTACTATAGTCTATATTGACATGTTTATGCATCTTTTAGCATTTTGGATGTGATTTTTGTCTTTGTTTATTAGGTTTCACTGGCTTCACAGGTCTAAGGACTGATGGACGAAGAAATTGGTAAGGAGAAAAAATAAAAGCATCGTTCCATGCCTTCGCCATGAAACGATGTCAATGATCACGTGAATAGATTCCCTCATTAAATAACCTGATTTCACATGCGCCCTTCGTACTCAAAGCTCACATATCCAAGAATCAGCAACGCATTAAGTAAGAAACTATATTAACATTTCCTGTCTTTGGCATATTGTCTTTTGTATGAATTGACCGTCATTTATTGTACAAAAAATCTTATAAAGTGTCGTGAAATGCAATCTATATATTATCTCTGTACTTATATAAAAAAGATGCAATTAACTATTCCATTGGATGAAGACCATCAGAATATAGCAATCCATGTATTTATGTTGATGGGATCTCATGTGCACTTCAGGCACTATTCTTGATCATTTGGTTAATCTTATTCTGAAAGTGACCAAATTTATGCCTCCCAAGGTAGCGGAAAAGATGGTCCTGGGCTCAATCTAATGCTGAAATTATGGTGCAGCATCATGCATTGAAAACTGTACTTGTACATCTGTAAGTATATTTGGGAAAGTAATTTTGTATAATCTTGTGGCTGATTGGCTGTATTATATCCTATTGGCTTTTGTGGCCTTAGCTTAAATCTGTGTTTTCTCCAGTGTTATTATCTGTCCAAACTCAAAATAAGGACTATTTTGAAATTAGTGAGAAAGTACTATTATTCTCCTTGATAGCCACTTTTCGTTTGGCTGTTCATGTTTTAGCCTTCATAAAGTTAGGGATAACTTAACACCCTTTTTCGGGGATTGAACTTTGCCTAGTAGTAAAGGCCATTGCATTTCCTGGTATTGACCAGAGTTCGAATACCAATCCGGACCGAACTTGGTCTAGTGGTAAAGACCATTGCACTTCCTGGGAGTTCGAATCCCAATCCCTATCCCCATCCCCCCTAAGAAAATAAATAGAAAAAAATTAACACCTTTTTCATCTTGTCAGTAGACTCGTATGTGTAGCATTTTTTTTTATTTTTTTTTTAGGGTCATGTGTAGCATTTTTGGTGATTGTCATCTAGTAATTTGGGTTACTTGCCCCTCACCTCACAAAAATGTATGTGCTGTGACAATTTTACTGTGCAACTTTTATAGTAAAGCTGATCTATAGTAGTTATTCAAGCTTTTTTTTTCTTCTTTCTTTTCTGTATTACTTATTTTATTTTTCAACTGTTGATCTAAGACAAGACCCATTGATAAATATAGATTCCACCAAGATCAATGGTAAAACAGTGAGGAGTGATACTGGTAGTGCAATTTGGGAGCTGATATATCACAACCCAAATGCATGTTGCCTTTTCTTTTCATTTTTGAAGGGGCATGTTGCCTTTTCAATAAACAATAATAAGTCATATTGAAGTGTTAATGTGTTATGATGTACGTGTTTATTGGTTTTTTTTTGGGGAGTGTTAATTAAGGACAAAAAAAAAAGTTAAAAAAATAGAATTAAGGAGAGTGGAAAAAAAAAATCATGTGTTAAAAGGATAATTCCACTGTTTGTTACTCAAAATACACTGTTGGTTGCATTGTCTTTACAGTGGAATCCACTATTCCACTGTTTGGTTTGTCCTTTTCACCCAATAAAAAATTTCACTGTCTTTTTTAAACATTTTCACTCTTATTTTGTCCTTTTTAATAATAAAGCCTTTTTTTTTTTTTCTTTTCTTTTTCCAGGGGAAGGTTGTATGAAAGTTGTACGTACGAAGTGACGAGAAGAGTTATTATGCAACATGTATTTTACAGTGATACCAAGTGAATGGTAGTGATGAATCCATGTTACACATACACACATCTACTTCGTGTGAGAGATTGAATAACATTTTTTTTTCCAGGAAAGATTGAATAACATTTAATCACAGCCTTTCACTTAGTATCAACTTAAAATACTTATTGCACCATAATTTCTCTAGTAAAAGAGACTATAAATAAAAACTAATTTATGTAATTTGATATAAAATTTATACAATTGTTGTGTTGTAATGTGATTGCTTGTAAATCATATATTAAAATATATCATGTCGATTTTTAATCATTATAAATAGTGTCTAAGTCTTAAGTTTAGACGATAATCTATCTTTAATTACGCTACTACCGTTAAACATCATGGGCTTTTGATGCCCTGGTAAAGTAGACGCTAAAAAGTTATTTATTTTGGAGTGTTTTATATGCTAGTGGATAATAAAATATAATAAAAATGATTAAAGTAAGGATTAGAAAGTTAAAATGTTTTTTTGAAATTTGTGTAGATAAAGAAATAATTGGTGAAATAAATTGAAATAAATTAGTATAATGAATAAAATAATTGTAAAAAACCTAATAAAGTAGATAAAGTAAAATGGTGAAAGATAATTTAATATTTTTTACTTGTAGTTAAAGAAGTGATTGCTGAGAGAATTGTTAAAATGATTGATGAAGTGATATAAAAAAACTTCAACGAAAACAAACACAAGCTAAATGTTGGCTGTACAGTGATCAAAAGGGAGAAATGGGTTTCAGAAGTAAAGGAACACTAAGAGCAGCCGTAATGGGTCAACTCTATTTTACCATTGATTCTGACATTTTTATTGGGGAAAGATTTTAGGAAGAATTTGTAATGGTAACTTTACAACTCCTCCCATTATCTCTATTGCCTTTCATCCACCGCCACCTCCATTACTGCCGGAATCCACACCAATATCACCTTCCCCTCCAGGTAATTAAAAAAAAAAAGAAAAATCAAATCGATTTTAATAGAAAATTTTATCAAAAACCCAGCTTAAATCAACTAACCTACTGACGATGCTGAAAATCGTCGATTTATAAATCTGGGGACTTATCCTTCTAAATGACAACCTGTTTAAGGCGGAACCCTAAAAACAGAGGTGAAACGGGGGGTGTTTTGTGGTGGTTTAGACTGCATTTAGGAAACTGTATCTCAAGCTGCCTACGTATCCAATGTGTGTATATTGAAATCAAGTCTTCGTGGTTTTTTAGGGATTGCGTATATAGAGGGGCTTGTGCCCTAGCGTTGCGCACAGCATGTCACTGGTGGACTCTAATTTCCTATTCCCTAAGGAAAAAGATAATGATGATTTGACCTCCTTGAATTTAGGAGATAATTATGGGCATATTTGAATGTCAGGATCAGAGTAGTTATGGCCCGGGATTCTTCCCATATTTATCCGATTTTAGTAGGCACGTGAGGACTTTGGTCTGAGACGGACTTAGTCCGACCTACAAGGTCGGGCCCGGGTAGGTTGATCTTAGGCCTCGGCCGATCTGCCGAGTATGACGGAGCTTAGTCCGGACTCTTGGGGCTCTTGCCCCTTTAAGTGTGTACTTGTTTCCTTCATTTATTGTTAGATCCCTTGTGGGGATGACGCGTGGTGAGGTGCTGATCTGGCCTCCTTCAAAAGCCCCCAGATCAAACTGATCCCATAGGGTTAGCTCGGATCTGCTCGAGCATCGGTTCAGCTCGGTCATCCAAACTTGGATCTTTTTGAATTTTAAATTCCAGGAGGCAGAATCGCCATTATAACGTAGTTATAACCGCCCCAGAATTCGAGGTGTTACTGCCTACATGTTTAAATTGGAATGGTTTCCAAGGCAAACTCGAAAGGCTTTAACCTGTCATATCAACCATCATTTCCCCATCGCTTCTTTGCGATTATCATTTCATTGTAGAGCTCTATCGCAACTCCGTTCCCTTCTTTTTCACCTTTGTATTATAGTTGATGAGGAGATCACTTTCGTCCGACTCATCTAAAGAGGAATCTCTTTCGCTTAGGAGCGAAGCCATCATAAGGGAGTCCTGGACTAGGCCCGTGGTTATTGAGGAGATCCCTTGGATTCCTCCGCAACCGGCGTCCGTCGCTTCTTCTTTACATCCTTCGTATGTTGCACCTACCTTCCTTCGGAGGCTCAAGGTTCAAAAGCATACTCAAGACATCATGGGTGGACACGGGGTAATCGCAGTTCTGATTCAGGGCAGTAAGGAGTACACCTTCCGCGCATACGAGGTAAATCTGGAGGAATTTGCACCTTTGCTCCGTGTTGACCCACGTCCGTACGCGTCGCGTCCTCCAGACGGGTACTTTGCTATTTACGAGGCCCAATTAAAGGCCGGCTTCAGGTTACCTTTGTGCCCGGCATTTTTGTCTGTGTTGCAACATTACGGGATAGGTGTCACAGATTTTATCTAATGAAAATAAACAAGTAATAAATTTATAAATCCGGTATACCCCAAATGTAGGGATCGTAGTATAGCGATTACAACCGGAGTCGATCTCAGGGAATCGGGGTATCTAGTTCATTAATTTTCCTAAGATTGATACTATTATTATTAAAACCTAAAATAACAAAACGAAAAGATAAACTGGACAGAGGATTGTCAGTCCAAAGCCAGGAAAGATCGTTGCGAACATAACTAAACTATAAAGGAGAAAAACAATAAAACTCATAAAGGCATGATAATGACTATAGCGATTAAACATAGAACAAGCAATAATCCACCATCCCGCAACCCTTAATTTCCTCACTAGATAATCTTATGATGATTTAACTAAAATTGTGATTCACCTATCAAAGGTATGAACTCATAATCTCTTAGAAAAGTTCGCCTATCAATCTTTTATCTCTCGGTCTTAAAGATTAACGCTTTCAAACCAAGGTGCAAGATTTCTCAATCTAACAACCTAGATATTCAACCTAATCAACTCTCGTTACTTATAGGTTAAAGATCCAATCTTTCCTATGGTGATCTAGGTTTACACCGATTCTCGTCACATAGTAAACATCAATAGCAAAACATCTCTCGATATAAATTTGCATAACACATAATCATAGAAAAGAAACAACTTAATTAAAACTCACAAAATCATCCAAAGGAAGAAATAAAAACGATGCTGAAAAGTTTCACATGCTTGCCCCAAGTTTGATCAGCTTCAAGCCATCCTCATGAATCGAACAAGAAGAAACGACATAAAATAAAAAAACCTAACTAACCTCGGTCGACAGAGCACAAGGCTCTACCGACCGAGCCTGCCTCTGCTCAGAATTTAGGGTTCTCTGGCGGCTGCAGTCGATATGATATTTAGGGTTGAGAATGCGGCTAGATATAGAAAACTAGGTCGGTTTCAGCATGGCGGCAGACGGACGCCCGTCCACTCCTTCTGGACGCCAGTTCAGTCTTCAATAAAAACTTCGAGTCGGGCCGAGCTGGATCAGACGCCCGTCCTATAGGTTTTTGAGCGCTCGTTCAGCAAATTTCTGAAAACTCTGAATCAACAGCTCCTCTTGGACGCCCGTCCACTTCTTCTGGACGCTAGTTCAAGCTTCTGGACGCCAGTCCAGGCTGCATGGGTAGTGAACGCTCGTTTGACTTGTAAATCTTCATTCCAACCCTCAACTTGCATCTTCCTCCTTCCATTAAATCTCCAATTATGACATGTTTATGCACCTACAAAACCACAAAGACATGCAAAGTGTAAAACCATAGATAATTACCAATAAAATCACGAAATTAGCTCAACTTTACACTTAAAGACTTTTAAAACTCATTTGCTCAATAATTCGATTAAACCCTTAATTTCTATGCAAATAATACGAATATGGAGGAAATCATTATAAAATATAACGATATAAATCATATAAAATCACCCTTAACAACTCCCCCACACTTAGCTTTTGCTCGTCCCGAGCAAAACAAAACGAAAACCAAGGCTCGGAAAAAAGATACACATCTCAGCAAATATAACACATATTCAATAACTTAGAGGTTCACCCCGGTGTGTGTGCAAAGCCATAATAAACTTCCACTAAGTCCAAACTTGAAAATTTCAAAGCAAACTAGCTAATACCCCCTTCAAACTAGAAATGAATGATACTCATAAGATGCACCCTACAAAATGTAACATATCCCGAAAAAGATGATAGAATACATCTAGGACCTTTCTGATATACTCAGAGGATAATCCCTACAACATATCTATCAGTTTATACTGGGGATAAGGTAGACGATAACTAAGTCTTTTACTCATTCATACCACTTCTTATATAAGTTGATTTAACTATTTCACTTTTAAACACACATCAGAATGAGCTCTTGCCCTGTCATAGCAGAATAGGATATTCGAGATATACCTACCTTACTCAAATCATAAGGCAGCTTCTTCTGACTGTCGTGAGCTTTTGGTCATCATAGTGGTATAGGACATTCGTGATATGACCTACCGCACTCAAATCATCGACCAGCTTTCGACACACACAACTTATTCATTTAAAATTCAACTTTTTCAACAACATTAGTTACGCTTTACTTATCACATTCAAACCTCAGATATTCACAGTATATCATACTCTGGCTATAAACACAAACTATTATAATTCCCACGATATGTACATTAACACTAAGCACATGACTTATAAGATAACAAAAATCACTAATCAAAAAGGGGTATAGCTTTATATTATAGCTCATCATTCACTATGGCTTGTGAAAAATATATATCGGGTGAAACAACTAACTTACTGGACATACAGTATACAACATCAATGACTAAAAAAAACGAACAGAGATTATGCATTGCTTACTCGGGACAGAACAAAAAATTTTCAAAAAAAATAATTTAGCTCATTTCAGCATAGAATCATAATTATATAATTAAGCAAATGGTAGATACACATAACCATTCCCCTCCCCCACACTTAAATCACAACATGTCCTCAGGTTGTGCAGAATTACAGAACGGATAAGAGTACTTAGCTGATTTGGTAATGATCCGAAGAGTGGCTGAAGAGGACAACAATGGTGATGTCATATGGAGTCCTTTTTCAGCAACGACTTTCAAAGGTAGCTTGGCAAAAACAGCTAAAAATGTGCCTGCACCACTTGAAAAACATGGCAGTATCTCGGGAAACACAGGGGAAAATATATCATATTGCGCATAAAAGTTTGATATAAGCACAGGAAATAATTGCTCAGATGGAAAAATCACCACACAAGGAAGACACAGGGCATCTAAGCGTCAAATAAGCCACAGAAGCTTACAATACAAATATGGACCACATGTGCATACAGAAATACCAAACTCCAACTGAAAGTGTAAATGCGCCTTACAAGATTTATCAAAAAGAAATAATGATAGAGGACACTACAAAGTAGGAGGGCTAGGTGCACTAAATAAAATAGAAAATAAAATATAACACAATGCAACTAAATGATATGCAACTACACTAATAAGGCAAAAAGAAAATCAAGAAAAATGCTAGCCCAACTAATTCCATAGATATCACCCTAATGTACAACTCAGATTACGCTACGAAACATGTCAACATACAGGAGGAAGGTCAAATATATAAACGTCTACTAAATAACGCAACAGAAGCGCAACAAAATTCGATTATGCAAAGCCACAGAAGCTTGCCATGTAAAGTGTAGACGTGCCTTAAGACTCATCAGAAAGTGATAGCAACGGAAAACCGACAGTAGCTATACTAAAGCAAATATAAATCATATAGAAAAGAAAATTGAAAGTGTAAACGGGCTTAAGGATTACAAGATCCATCTAAAAGTGAAAGCGACGGAAAACCGACAGTAGCTCAAACTTAAGCACATATGAATCAAGCAATAAAAGATGAACGAATAGAGGGCCCTAAAAGCTTACAAGATCCATCAAAAGGGAAGTAGCAACGGAAAACCGACAGTAGCTACAGATGAATCAAGTAAGGGACAACAAAAACACACGACCCCTAAACAACCCTAACACCCTAGATAGACGACAAAAGGAACATCATAAATCAAATTGGAATCACGTCTAGCTCGGTGCTCTTGCATCAATAGACTCGAAACACACACAATCACTCAACATGGACCGTAATAGATGGAAAAATAACCATAACGGTGAAAGAACAGGACATCTACGCATATCAGATAAAAGCCACAGAGGCTCGCATTAAAACATCCATGTCAAATAATGAAGCATGTATCAAAAACAAATTCTATTCACTAGAAACTGACACACTGGACGGACGTTCAGACAATCCAGACGCTCGTCCTCCTGTAAATGATGAACTGGACGGGCGTTTGGAAAGGACAAACGCTAGTTTGGTTCTCTTAAGACATAACAGAGTTGGTGCATGTTGGACGGACGGACGTCCACTCACTATGGGCGCACGTCTGGTAACCACAAAGAGTGGCCGGGCGTTCACAGAGAGCAGACTCCCGTCTGGTCTTAGCATAAAGCACAAAACGAGACACCTGAGCAACCTCATAAACCCTAAATAAAATCATAAACCCTAAATAAAATCATAAACCCTAGAAACCTCAGAAACCCTAGAAGGCCTTTTATTTTATTTTTATTTTTATTTTTAGAAAAGAAACATAAACAGAAAAAGAAACGGAAACAGAAACAAAAACCTACCTACGAAAAATTTAAAACAGAAAACAAGAAAACAATAAAAGGGAGAAAAACGTGTTGAAATCTTCTGAGCCCAAAATGGAAGGGAAAACAGCAGATTTTGACCTCGAAAACGGCGTCAAACGGCCTCCGGCAAAATATTATGTCGTCGGCGTCGGAACGAGCTTTCCGAATTGGGGTCCTGCGTGCCAAACGGGCACTCGAGCCGAAAGTTATGGCCAAAATACTACCATGTGCCCTAACGATCCCTTTTATCCAAACTTATAACAAAAAATCAGAAAAATTAATAAACTAGACAACCGTACCGATTCCCCAGCAACGGCGCCAAAAACTTGTCACGGATTTTATCTAATGAAAATAAACAAGTAATAAATTTATAAATCCGATATACCCCAAGTGTAGGGATCGTAGTATAGCGATTACAACCGGAGTCGATCTCAGGGAATCGGGGTATCTAGTTCATTAATTTTCCTCAGATTGATACTATTATTATTAAAACCTAAAATAACAAAACGAAAAGATAAACTGGACAGAGGATTGTCAGTCCAAAGCCAGGAAAGATCGTTGCGAACATAACTAAACTATAAAGGAGAAAAATAATAAAACTCATAAAGGCATGATAATGACTATAGCGATTAAATATAGAACAAGCAATGATCCACCATCCCACAACCCTTAATTTCCTCTCTAGATAATCTTATGATGATTTAACTAAAATTGTGATTCACCTATCAAAGGTATGAACTCCTAATCTCTTAGAAAAGTTCGCCCATCAATCTTTTATCTCTCGATCTTAAAGATTAACGCTTTCAAACCAAGGTGCAAGATTTCTCAATCTAACAACCTAGATATTCAACCTAATCAAATCTCGTTACTTATAGGTTAAAGATCCAATCTTTCCTATGGTGATATAGGTTTACACTGATGACGGTCAAATTATACCCGTAAAAGTCATCAACGTTGACCTTAAATCGGGATTAATAATATGTATTTTATATTAAATCACTTGTTTATATGTATTATTTAATGTTTTGTGATTTATAAAATATAATTTGGTATTTATCCATTTTATAAGATATAATTTGGTGATTATCCGTTTTTATTATATAAATCGGTATTTATCCGTTTTTATTATATTTATCCGTTTTATTTAAATATGATTTATTTCGGGATAAATATCTATTTTGCAGATTTGGATAATTATGGAGGATAAATACAAATGGAAGAATTAAATCTCAAGATAAATCAAAGGAAAATCAAGATAAATATCGGATTAGCACGAAAAGATCGGATGAGCATGGCAAACCACTCAAAGATGGCGCCACTTTAAGGATATGCATGAAGAGGGGGGCGCACTTCATCTTTTGGAGATCGGCCGGGAGTTATCTCTTATTTGTTGTGATATTTTGATGTATATCTCTTAATTAGCTTGAACACCTATAAATAAAGGCATGTTATACACGCCTTTTACACACTTCTTTACCACAATACATTTTTTACACTTCTCAGTTTATAATAAAATCGTCAGTTTTTCTTAGAGCAGTTTTTATGCAAGATCTGCAGTAATGTAAGTTCTTGTATTTATTTGTTCTTAGTTCTTTGTAATTAAGCCCCAATTATTGTTTATCGTTTGAGGTTGTTCGTTCTTCACCGAACGATGTAGATCTAAGGATACGGTATGAGGCAGTGGGGATTTCTCGTCTATAAGGATCCACACGCTCAGATCTGTTATCCGGTGACCTATAGATGACTTTGGTATGATCGACAACCGAGTTTTTAGTAGATCTATATAATTGCTTTATGAATCTCTATTTTATCCGTTACGTATGTAGAAACGCTAAGATTTAGTTGTTCGTCGCGTCAATCTAGCCACGTCTTTATGGTGTGATTGTCCACCTAGAATTTCTTATCTTAGTAGGTATGGCTACGGCTACGTTGCTCGTCTGTTTTAATTAGCGTATGATTAGGAAATACCAATACAGGGCTCCTAGGTCGGCTCATGAATTGATCTTCCGGGACTTTCAGCGAGATCTAGATCTGTTCTGTATTAGGGAATTGACGTCACCTAGTTATACGTAAATCGTAGATTAACATGATACCTAAAAAGTTAGTGTTAATGGGACGGAGACTGATGCGATCGTCTAGGAAGTACGCCTGAACAAAGGAATGTTGCCTAGGTGAGGAATACGGTTAATATCGGCATCCCTAGTTTTGTAAGCGTGCAAGTCATATGAGATGGAGGCCGAAAAAGCGAAGTCACGTGATGTAGCATAGTGATCTGGATGGCCTACCCGGAGCTAGATCTAGTTTAGGGGATGACTCCCGTAGCCAATATAAAAGAAATACGAATCGGATTAATAGTTGTCGAGTTTAGCTTAATTATATAGAATCTCTAAATCCAAACGATAAAGTAATAATTGGGGAGGTTAATTACGTTGTTTATGTGTTGTGTCGAGTTGTGTCCTTTACTTTTTCTTGTACTTCGTTGGTCGTAGACCGCCTTTGTGTCCTTGATATGAATAATTAATTGTTTGTATATAAAATGATCCACAATTTGGTTCCCTGTGGGATCGACCTTGATTCGCTATAGCTATACTACGATGGACCGAGTCCTCTTGCTAGTATTGGTTTATGGTGGTCAAGTACTTTTAATTATTACTTGATCTACGTGCATCATACACCGATTCTCGTCACATAGTAAACATCAATAGCAAAACATCTCTCGATATAAATTTGCATAACACATAATCATAGAAAAGAAACAACTTAATTAAAACTCACAAAATCATCCAAAGGAAGAAATAAAAATGATGCTGAAAAGTTTCACATGCTTGCCCCAAGTTTGATCAGCTTCAAGCCATCCTCATGAATCGAACAAGAAGAAACGACATAAAATAAAAAAAACCTAACAAACCTCGGTCGACAGAGCACAAGGCTCTGCCGACCGAGCCTGCCTCTGCTCAGAATTTAGGGTTCTCTGGCGGCTGCAGTCGATATGATATTTAGGGTTGAGAATGCGGCTATATATAGAAAACTAGGTCGGTTTCAGCATGGCGGCAGACGGACGCCCGTCCACTCCTTCTGGACGCCAGTTCAGTCTTCAATAAAAACTTCGAGTCGGGCCGAGTTGGATCAGACGCCCGTCCTATAGGTTTTTGAACGCTCGTTCATCAAATTTCTGAAAACTCTGAATCAACAGCTCCTCTTGGACGCCCGTCCACTTCTTCTGGATGCTAGTTCAAGCTTCGGGCGCTTGATCCAGTGCGCATGGGTAGTGAACGCTCGTTTGACTTGTAAATCTTCATTCCAACCCTCAACTTGCATCTTCCTCCTTCCATTAAATCTCCAATTATGACATGTTTATGCACCTACAAAACCACAAAGACAAGCAAAGTGTAAAACCATAGATAATTACCAATAAAATCACGAAATTAGCTCAACTTTACACTTAAAGACTTTTAAAACTCATTTGCTCAATAATTCGATTAAACCCTTAATTTCTATGCAAATAATACGAATATGGAGGAAATCATTATAAAATATAACGATATAAATCATATAAAATCACCCTTAACAATAGGGGCGGCTCAAATGGCTCCTTCAAGTGTCAGGACCGTGGTGGGGTTTGCTATTTTGTGCCGAGCGGTTGGGGTATGCTTCTCGGTAGGTCTCTTCCGGGTCTTTCACCGCATTGTGCAGAGCCCTGGACTTAAAGGATGGTATCACTTTCCTCACCGGTCGGGAGTGAAGGAGATGTTCGTCGACATCCCTAAGTATAAAGAGTGGCAAAGGCGTTTTTTTCTTTGTCAGAGACGGGGGAGATCTTGGCTGGGACGTTGAAAGACAAGTTCTTTGCAAAAGGACGAATGTCCGACCCTTCTAGACTTTACCTCGGTAGATGCTATTCAGAACGCGGGGATTGTTATGAGGTTACGCGGGCTTTCTTCCGAGCTGATCAATGCAGCTCGGTTGGCCGAGGCCGGCCTCGACCCCCACGTTCTCTTAAGCAATGACAGCCGAGATATCTGTAAGTATCGATGTTTCTTCTTTTATTTAGGTCTCTGCCTGTCGTTAATAACTTTCTAAATTCGTTCCTTTCCGCAGTAAGGGTCTTAACCGGTCTTCAAGCCCCCGTTCGTAGGGGGAGGTAGAACGCCAAACTGAGAGACCGGTTGCGGGCCGGGAACATGCTGGCTATGACTTGAAGACTCGGACCATGGGATCCTCCTTTGGCACCCACACAGCTCGTCCGTTATCCGAGTTAGAGGACGATGCTCCGTTAGGTTCTCATCCCTCCGGAAGAGACTCGGACGCTCCTATTATCGAGGTTGACGAGGATGAGCTGGAGACGCCCCTTATCCAGAGGTCTTCTAGCCCCAGGTCGGGGGAGGTTGGTGCTGAGGAGAGGCCGGAAAAGAGGAGTAGGACCTACTACGGAGCAGGTCCGGGAACCGATACTCCTGATAAAAGGGAGAGCTGAGGGAACATCTGAGACTCGCCAAGAGGACGAAGAGGCCTTGGTCGACCTCAGCTCTTCACCTTCCTCGAATGCTCCGGCGTAAGAGATTTCTCAAATGTCAGGTTTTGAGCTGCTCGAGGCAGGCTTTGAGGCCATGAGATATGTTAGTTTCATCTTTTTGCGTTTATGGCGTTTATCCTTGTCAGATGATTATTACCGTATGCTGCGTGTGTTCAGGGATCGGTGGTGGGCCAAGAGATTCTCTGCTGACTCGCGCGTTCATCCACTGAGCATGAGTAAAGGAGCTCTGATCTGAAGTCCAAGGATGAGAGGATAAAGGAGCTTGAGGAACAGTTGGGTGCCCAAGCAAAGAAGATGGAGGATATGAAGTCGGAATACGCCACTCATCTCTAAGAGTTCATGGATGAGCACTTGGGGAAGGAGGCTGAACTAGACGAACATATTGTAAAGGTCCGAGGCGAGCTCTCTACTCTAGATACGACTGTGTGAGCCTTCCCCGCTCGGCTTCGAGAGGCTTCTACCCTAGCTGTCCGAGATTACAAAGCTTCTTCTGACTTGATCATGTCTTTGATACGGCTGTTGAGCCCTGTCGTACGAGCTAGTTACGTGTTGGGAGTAGATGACTGCAAGGCCCATTTTCCTAGTCTTCTTATCGATAATCTGGCCCATAAAGATCTGTATATCCCCGGCACAGACACGATGTATTCCATTCGGTTCTAGGAGTTTCAAGTAGAGGTGGACCTCGCGACCAGATACCCTATAACTGGAGTCCCTCACCAACCTTCTAGTGGGGGTAAACCCTCGAGTTTGGCTCCCGGTTTATGACAGAATATGAACCTTAACGCCTAGACTTTTCCATGTGTGAAATTTTTTGTTTGCGAAATATCATGAAACTGTTTTAATTGCAACTCCCTTTGTAATTTATTAATGAAAGTCCGATTTTTGGATAGTTTCTTTGGGCACACTTTAATATCAGTGTTATAGCCCCCCAGTATGCCATACATTCATTCATGATTTGAATGGCATACTTCTGTAGTTTATACGAGTCGAGTCCGGTGCACATGGCCCGGACATTTCGTCGTCCTAAAACGCGTGTCTGACCTTGTGTAGGATCTTATGGCGAGCTGGGTCAGGTAGGACTGACTTCTCGTATTAATGAGAGCAGGGCCAGATTAGACTGACTTCTCCTTTAAATGACGGCGAGCGGGGCCGGGTCGGACCGACGTCTCGCATTAATGTTTTTAAACGAGCAGGGCCAGATTGTACTGGCTTCTTGTTTAAGTAATAGCGTGGTCAGGTCGGACTGACCTCTCGCGATGACTTTTTGGACGAGCAGGGCCAGATTAGACTGACTTCTCGTATTTAAGTTATGGCGAGCGGGGCCAGGTCGGACTCACTTCTAGCATTAATGTTTTCAAACGAGCAGGGCCAGGTTAGACTGAATTCTCGTGTAAGTAATGGCGAGCAGGGCTAGGTTGGACTGTCTTCTCGCGATGAAGTTTTGGATGAGTAGGGCCAGATTAGACTGACTTCTCGTATTTAAGTTATGGCGAGCAGGGCCAAGTCGGACTGACTTCTCGCGATGACGTTTTCAGACGAGCAGGGCTAGATTAGAATGACTTCTCGTTTAAGTAATGGCGAGCGGGGTTAGGTCGGACTGACTTGTCACGATGACGTTTTGGACAAGCAGGGCCAGATTAAACTGACTTCTCGTATTTAAGTTATGGAGAGCGGGACAAGGTCAGACTGACTTCTTGCATTAATGTTTTCAGACAAGCAGGGCCAAGTTATACTGGCTTCTCATTTAAGTAATGGCGTTTTGGACGAGCAGGTCAGATTAGACTGACTTCTCGTGTTACTGTACGAAATATCAAAAAAATATGGTAAACACGTGTAAAAATACTTTATTCTTAACATGGTGGGATTAACATGGTTTTATATAAAGCAGTAGAGCTAACATAATAATAGTAAAAGATGGTGTTCATAGACCCGTTTCAGGGGTAGAACTTTCCCAGGTTATTAGCATGCCAACTTTTGGGAATGGTCCTGCCGTCGGAGTTAGCCAACTGATATGTGCCCTTTCCGTGTATTTTGACTACTTTGTAGGGTCCTTCCCAGTTTGGGTCGAGCTTACCCTGGGGTCCCTGCCTGCTGATCTCATTTTTCCTGAGCACTAGATCCCCTTCTCTGAAGTAAGAGTGTCTTACTTTGTCATTGTAGTACTTAGATATTCTTTGTTTGTACCTGGCTATTCTGATAAATGCCACATCTCGGAATTCCTCTAGATCATCTTTCGAGTGCCTGAGGTCGGCTTATTGGTCTGCCTTAATGTATAGCTCTGCTCGTGGTGAAGGTAGCCCGACTTCAGCGGATTCTGGATTAACTCACCCTGATGAATGTTGTATACACAAAAGAAGAGATCAACACAGGGATTCTTAAGGCCTTGCCACGAAAAGAAGTCTGGGAGATGAAGGTTACTGCAGTGGAAGATTCCAGGAGACTTCATGAAGAGGATACCTTCAAGTTGTTCTCAGATCTTAAAGCTTATGAATTCAGCAAGGATATCATTGCAAATGTTGAAAAGGAAGTAACAAAAACCACATCACTGGCTGCTACACATAAAGAAGAGTCATCTACTGCTCATGATGATGAACTGGATGAGATGGAAGAACAAATAGCACTGATGACCAAAAGAATAAGGATGATGAAGTCTGGAAGAGCATCTCAAAAAATCTATGGCAAGAAAACAAGTGAGAACAAGGAGGAACCAAAGAAGGATCATGATTTTCAATGCTTCAATTGCAAGAAACCTAGACACTTCAAACCTGACTGTCCTAAATTGAAATAGAAAAGAGATCCTGACTATTTGTGCTTCAATTGCAAGAAACATGGACACTTTAGACCTGACTGTTCAGACCTGCTGAGACAAAAAGGTCAGCAGAGAAAACCTGCTAAGAAAGCATTAGTTGTTGGTGATGAATATGGCTATGAAGTGGAGTCTGAAAAGGGAAATGAATCAGATGACACTGCTCTCATGGCATACATGGATGACACAGATGAGGTATACAAAACTTTATCTAATAACACTCCTGCCGAAAGTGAATGTGAATCTACTGGTGGTTCCAATCCAAAAGTTTCTGACATGGAAGAACCTCTAGATGCCCTCCTTAATCAACTGAGGATAATACAATCTGGTTATGAGATTGTGAAGGCAGAAAGAGAAACAATTCAAGCAGAAATTCAAAGATTGCATGCTGAATTAAGAATTCTTAAAGGCAAGGAAAAGGATTATGGACAGAATCAACATAAGCCTGCTGCACCAGCAGTAGCAACTGAATCTGTGGCACAATCAAGTTCCACAACTGCATTCAAATCCGGGAATCCTTATGGTGATAGAATGGGCCTTGGATTTGACCCTCAACAACCTTCTAAGGATGGACCAAGTAAGGCTGCTGAACCTAGTACCAGAATTAGTCCAAAGTTTGTGGCTGCACAAGATCCAACACCCCAAAAGGTTGCTGAAGCAGTAAAGCTAGCTGAGAATGCTTCAAGGAAGCACAATCAGAAGTCCAAAAGGACAGCAGTACCTAACAAATAGGGTAATTCTAAATGTAGTTCTGTTGCACCTTCTAGTCCTGCTGATAACAGACCTGCTGCAAGGTCTGTGGGACCATAGAAGACTAATCCTAGATCAGTCAAGAACCCGAAATATCCCAAGAATAACAATGTCAAACCTAAGAATGTTACTCATTCAAGGGATACTTATCTCAGGGGTAAAGCATAATGTTCCCTGCTGATGAAGATTGGGATATCATGCCCCTGCTGTTAGAAACAAGAAGTTTAACCATAATGCTAAGGCTAGACCTCAGCAGTGGACTCAATAGAGACCTCAACCGAGGACTAAGCAGAGGCCTCAGCAGAGACCACAATACATGGCTGTCCCCAACAGACAGCAACCTTATGGTTATACCTATGCATCTAACAACAGAGATCACTTTGCACAACACTATGTACCAAAAGGCCTGAAACCATATATGAATGCTACACAATCCAAAAGTAGATACTATGGTAATGTGGCATACATATATGAACAAAACCTTTCAAATGAGACCTTATGGAAATTTTCCAAGGGTTGTAGTTACCACTGACCACCATGGACCAAACAAGGTTGGGTACCAAAAACATATTAAATTTGTTTTGTAAGGTGCCTAGTACTTTGACAGTGGATGTTCCAGACATATGACAAAGAGCAAACACTGTCTGATGGATTTTGTTGCAAAGGATGAACCAAAAGTCAACTTTGGAAACAATGATACACCTGGATACACTAGAGGATATGGAATCTTAGTGAAGAATAGTTTGACAATCAAGAATGTTGCATATGTGGAGGGACTGGACTACAACCTGCTGAGCACCAGTCAGTTTTGTGATATGGGCTATAAAGTCACATTTGACAAGGATCACTGTATTGTCATGAGTGAGATGGGAGAGCAAGTTGTACTTGTTGGAAGAAGACAACAAAATATGTATGTTGTAGATTGGACCACTGATGTACCAGAAACCTGTCTCATTGTTCATACAAAGTCAGAACCAAACTGGTTATGGCATAAAAAGTTTAATCATCTAAACTTTGATGATATCAATCAGTTGGTGAAGAAGAAGTTGGTAATAGGTATACCTGACATCACATAAAAGAAAGATGGGATATGTGATGCTTGTCAGCAAGGAAAACAAACAAAAGCAAGCTTCAAATCAAAGACTCAACAGTCAACCAAAAGAGTTTTGGAGCGGATGCACTTGGATCTTTTTGGACCAGTTATGCCAACAAGCATAACTGAAAAGAAGTACACTCTGGTAGTTCTGGATGATTATTCAAGATACACTTGGGTAATCTTTATGAACACGAAAAGTGAAACACTTCAAAAGATGCCTGAACTTTTGAAGAGGCTACAAAATGAGAAAAGTGTAACAGTAGTAAATATCAGATCAGACAAGGGTACTGAGTTCTTAAACAAAGTAATTTGAGAATATTGTGATTAGAATGGTGTGAAGCATCAATTAGCAGTTGCTGGAACCCTTCAACGGAATGGGGTTGCTGAGAGAAGGAACGTGACTTTGAAGGAAACATGCAGAACTATGATCTGTGAGGCAAAGTTACCTGAAAGATATTGGGCTGAAACAATCAATACAACATGCTATACACAGAATAGAACTTCAGTGAACAAAAAGCTTAACAAGACACTTTATGAGATTTGGAATGGAAGAAAGCCAAACATATCCCACTTCCACCTATTTGGGAGCAAGTGCTTTATCTTAAATCATAAGGAGCAACTGAATATCTTTCAATCAAAATCAGATGAAGGAATCTTCTTGGGTTATTCTTCAGTCAGCAAGGTTTTTTGGGTACTGAACAAAAGGACATTAAAACATGAAAAATCTATACATGTTGTTTTTGATGAACCAAAGTTCACAGGAATGGAGAATGAAGAAGTTTCAAAACCTGCTGTAAATCTAGAAATCACAGACCCTGAGTATGTGGATATTCAAAGAAAATTGGATGATATAAAGGTCTCTGATTCTGGAAGTGAAGGTCTACCCAATGTTGACCCTGCTGGAGGACCTGCTATCACTACTACTGATACAACAACTGATATAGCTCAAGGATCTGTTGATCCCCCTACTAAACCTATAGCAGACCCTACTAAAGATCAAGTTCCAGTAAATCAAGAAAATAATGATTTACAGTGGTTGAAAGCTCACCCTGCTGAACAAATAATTGGTGATGTACAACAAGTTGTTAAGACTAGAAGACAACTAGAAGCAATGTTTACTTGTTTTTTTTGTCTCAAATGGAACCTAAAGTTGTTGAAGAAGCAATTGTTGACCCTGATTGGATAATTGCTATGCAAGAAGAACTCAATGAGTTTGAAAGAAATCAAGTTTGGACACTTTTTGAAAGGCCTGATCATGCAAATATCATTGGTACAAAATGGGTTTACAAAAATAAATTGAATGAATCTGGTACCATTGTTAGAAACAAGGCCAGACTAGTGGCAAAGGGCTATTCACAAGCATAAGGGATAGACTTTGATGAGACATATGCCCCGGTTGCAAGATTAGAAGCTATAAGACTGTTTTTGGCATATGCTGCACATAAAAACTTCAAGGTTTACAAGAATGGATGTAAAGAGTGCATTTCTTAATGGCATTCTAGAATAAGAGGTTTATGTTTAGCAACCTCCTGGTTTTGAAGTTAAGGATCAAGAAGATAAAGTGTATAGACTTAACAAAGCACTTTATGGATTGAAACAAGCACCAAGAGCTTGACTTCATCTCAATTCTTGGTGAATAATGGTTTTACCAAAGGAACCATTGACAAGACTCTTTTCAGAATCAATGAAGGAGGCAACACCCTGTTGGTGCAGATTTATGTGGATGACATCATATTTGGTTCGGAAAATGAAGTACTTTGTGTAAAATTTCATGATGGAAGAAATGAGCTACTTTTTGGGACTACAAGTCAAGCAAATGGATGATGGAATCTTCATTCATCAAACCAAGTATACCAAGGAGCTGCTAAAGAAGTTTGGTACAAGAAATAGCACCAAAGTATCAACTCTTATGGGTACAAGCATCAGGTTGGATGAAGATAAAGAAGGTAAAGATGTTGACCAGACCCTATACAGAAGGATGATAGGAAGTCTGTTGTATCTCACAGCAAGAAGACCTGATATATCCTTTGTAGTAGGTGTTTGTGCAACATTTCAATCAAGTTACTTAGCTGTTGTTAAAAGGATTCTCAAGTATCTAAAAGAGACTTTGGGAGTAGGGATATGGTATTCAAAAGATGGAAGTTTCAAAGTAATATCCTACTCAGATTCTGATTATGCTGGGTGAAAGATTGATAGAAAAAGCACCACAGAAACTTGTCAGTTAATGGGAAATAGATATGTTTCTGCTGGATATACAGAAACCCGAATCCGGATCAGATCCATAATTGGATCCTCAGATCTGATTCACAGCACCGATCGAGACACTCGATCTTGCACAGCGGAAGCTACGACTAAATTCGCATGCGATTTTACTACGACATGATCCACATAAATAATTAATATGATTACGAGAAGGTTGAAGATTTACTTATTTAAGAGGAATAGTAAATCGACAGATGGAGAAGCCGCGGTCTTCCGGATTGTATCTCCTAGCGACGACTGGTGGACGTCGATCCTCGCCGTAGAACCTCCTCGAATATGCACAAGAAAAACCCTAGTTTTTCTTCTCTTAATGACTAGAACAAGAAACTAATTTTTCTCTTCGTTTATTTGATAAGTGGCGAATTTGTGATGATTTATTGTGTTGGGAGGAACTCTCTTTATATAGGAAAATAACTAGTCAAGAGAGAGTTATCCTTTTCACACCACATCTACCTATTCCCAGAAGGAAAAGATATTTGCCAAAAGATAAGAGATAATTCCCAAAAAATCAATCTCTTTATCTCTTTTCCATTAATTATCCAACAAATAGATAATTAATTAATTACACATGTGACATAATCTAGGAAAATTTCTTTTCCTAATTTTATCTCATGGGGCGCCACTTTCAACATTATTTTAATAGAAAATATCTTTTCTATTTTACATATTATTTACCAAAATAAATAATATTGCATATTTGTTAAATAGACTAACTATTTAATTTATTCTAGAGTTTTCATAAAACGAGAAAACACTCGCGTGTTAGGAGCCAACCCGGGGACCATGGACCTATAACCAGTAGCTACAATAAAATGAATAAAATATTCATCGAACAGAATATTTCTACTCAACTTATTAATTCCGGAATTACGCCAACATAAATCTGAACCTGAACTCTATCGATTATAGATATAACTTATTCTCAAAATGTCGAGTCGAGTCGATAAGTGTCCATTGATATAATCATTACATCTAACTAACCCTCCATAGACTATCCGTAATGAAGCAAGATTATTTCCGTAAATGATATAGGTCAACCAGATAATATATTTTTATCTATTTTGCATCCTATTTACTTAAGTTTTTACCAACATTTTATATTAAATATAATAAATATCGTAGTAACATAAATTATTTCCAAAAGTAGTAGATATCATAAATTTCCACTATTTTGAATTATTTTGAGGCTTATCGGCCTGAGTTTATTATCAGATTTACCGTGTCTTTTGTCTCTTTGGTTTTGTACAGATACAACATGATGAAATCTTGAAGTCATGACATAAAACTCGACAAAGCGGGTTTATAATAATCAAAATCTTATTATTTCCTCAAAAGATCGGCCAAGATTTAGAATTATTAGAACTGACCTGACAAGACCCGCACAAACCGGGTAGATACCGGTCTACGCCGGGAAGATATCCAAGATTTGTGAAGATTGGCAAAATATTGAGCATTTAATGACTCTAACATGTAACTGATTGCCAAGATTCCGGCGCAAACCGAGGGAATTACGGCGCATGCCGGGAAGGGACCCAGCCAAAAATTATTTTGAGTTTACTATTCACATGCAGAGACTGATTCCTATATATATATATATATATATATATATATATATATATGCACATAAGAACCGAAAGAGGGGGAGAGATATATATTTTTCCTTTCTATCTTGCAGACAACATTTCCAAAAGGGCTCTTTAAAGCCAAAATAATGTTAGTACCATATTAGCTATTTTCATCACAAAAAAATCATCTAGAATGCTAGTAATTTCTTGGTGTAATCTACGTGGAAGAAGCTCAACGACTTGGTGCAATTTCCATTAATGATCACCAGAGGAGGAAGCAAGCTTGCCGTTGCAATCTTATCAGTTGTAATCGGTAACATAATATTCTAGTTTTATTTTGTTTTGTTAATCTGATTACTATGTGCTAATATTAATATGTTAGTATTCGTAGTAATGAGTGGCTAGACTTATAACTAGCCAAGACATGCAATTGAACTATTTTGGTCTCTTTTGGTAGATCGGATAATGATTATGTATTGTATATTTTAATTTCGATTGTGTGAAAGGTTTTTTTTACTTATTTTGATTGTTATCTTGTGTTGGAGTAATTAACCAATATTGGCACACACACAATTAATTGATACCGAACGGAGATATTAGGTGTGAGAACGAGGTAGAAAAACCGGAAGATAAAGTTGACCGTTATCGGAGTTCAACTTCTTATCCAGGGAATGAACTAGTTTGTACTCGAGATTTTATCATGTCAAATCATTAGGTTTAGGGCTCTTAAACCAATGAGGAGGCATAAAACGATTTCGTACACTCGTATGAGGGGAAATTGTTAGAATAGGATACACCGTTTCACACAGTTGAATAACCTTAATAGGACGAATTAAACACATCCTTAAAACTAAAAGAGACTGTAGTTCAATGAAATTGTATTGGTTAGTATATTTATTATTAATTGTTAATTTTATTAGTAGCATAAAACTATCACTTTTATGTTAAAACTGCGACTTAGATCAAGATAATAATAGCTAATTGGTGTTTAACCACACTTTAAGTTGTATCGTGTTTCCTGAGGAGACGACCTACATTCACCAGACTAGACTACAATTGACCCGGTACACTGCCGGTTAGATTGGACCCCTAGAAAAGAGCCATCAAGTTTTTGGCGCCGTTGCCGGGGAACTGTCGCCAATTTATTGTGTTATTGGTTACTACTTGTATTAGTTCAAAATTCTTGAGGATAAGTCAACACTTTTCTTAATCTCATTTCTATCTTTGTTTCTTTGGTACTTACCTCTCGGGTAAGTAGTCACGTGTTATTTTATTGTTTTCGTGTTATTTCTATCCTGTAGTTGATGACCCGAAGTGGTAAGGCCCCACTCACTCTATACAAGCCTGACATAAATAGTTACGAAAGGCAGTTAAGAGTAGAGAATAGACGCGGTCAAGCCAGGCAAGGACATCTTGGTGAAGAATCTTCCCAAGGATCATCAAATCAAAGGACAAATATGGCGAAGCCGTGATGAAACACCACTCGAACAAGGGCTTGCACATGCCCAAAGACATGAACAAAACCCCATTAATCCTAATCCACCATTACAGAATCTTCCTCCACCACCAAATCCCAATAACCAAAATACCAATAATCGGAATAATCAAAACCGACACCAAAATAACCGAAACAACAACCCACCAAACCCAAGACCCATTTGTGATCAAACCTTGATTAGGAATGAGACCAACTATCCAATTCGTTTACCCAATGAAGGAGCAAATAACTTTGAAATAAAATGCCATCTTTTTGGTTTGATTGACACAAGAGCTCAGTTTCTTGGTGAGGATGACGAAGACCCGCATTATCACTTATATCTTTTTGAAGAATTGTGTAACACGGCCAAAAGTCAGGGTGCTCATAGAGAATTGACAAGGATGTCAATGTTTCTGTTGGTCTATTGGAAAGGCTAACACAAGTTTAGAGAGGGGGGGGGGGGGGTGAATAAACTTGTCACCAAAAACTTTCCCAAAACTAAAAAAGCCCCAGGAACTGAGTTTTTGCCAAACTCAAACTGATGCTCAGCTCAGTTTTGTTCCTGTCCTTTAACTTGTGCGGGGTTCAGCTAACTCAACTGAGTATAAGTCAATACTGACTTATATTTAGTTTTGTTAACTGGCAGCGGATATAACTAGCCTTTAGTGCGATAGATGTGTCAATAAAGATCTGAATCTCCTATGTATCAGTTTTATGCTGACTCAGTGTCTTACGTTTGCTGAGTGTTCGGTAAAAACTAGTTTTATAATTTATAAACCGAAACACCCCAAGTATAAGGATCGTAGTATAGGGTGTTTACGGTCGTCCTAAGGAGTGGAATGTTTATCGGATTCAAATATAAATCTATATCAATTATGTCACAATTATCTATCTAAACTAAAGTGAAACTAACTAAAACCTAAACCTAAGAATTAAAACTAAAACAGAAATAAAAACAAGCGAAAAAAAGAAAACAGAAGAGATTTGACGAGGCGTTCACTAAAGTGAACAGCGTGCTGAAACGAAATCTATCGGACAAAGCGTTCGCTATTGAGGACGAGCGTCCAACTACGGTCAGAACAGAAAATTGCAGAAAAGTTGCAGGAAATCTAAAGGTTTAAAAACTAAAACTTAAACTAAGCTTAATCTAAACGATTCGATTGATAAACAATAAAGGAAAACACAGCAAGGCGACTAGGTTCCACCTATCAACCAACAATCCAACTAGACGGTGATTAACAAGACATAGTTTTTAGTAGTGATTTATTCACGAATTCAATCAAATATCTTTAATCAAATTCTAGGGTTTCGTTTATCTTTTCAAACAAACTAAACATGCAATCAAAACGAAATCACGAGATTGTTTCCAAACTCTTACTCAACTAATCATGCATAATCTCTTACAACACAATTAGATGCATTACTTTGAACGAAAGAGAACTCAAATAAACAGACTTTCATAAATTTATTCAAGCATAAATTAAACATAGATCGTTTCATCAAATCTTAATTCAATAAAACTTAAGCAATACAAAACAGATCCAAAGTAATGAAAAACTATGAAATAAACTCACTAAACTTAAGCATCAAACTCTCTAGTTGGTTTTGTTGTTGATAAGCTTCCTCCGTCGACTCACCGCAAGGCTTTTAGCCAACAATCATGTTGAAGATGATTGTTGGGTTGGAGAAACTCATCTCTATGGAATTAGGGTTCTGGCCGCAGCTTTTTGGTGTGAAAGTGCGATCTCAATGATTTGGTATGAATTAGGGTTGGGGCTGCCGCTTTATTTATAGGAATTTGATGTCGGCTAGGGTTAAGTCGGCCTTGAACGCCTGTCTGGTCTCGTGGGCGCCCGTCCGTAATGCCTGGGCCGCTGAGTAAACGCCGCTCATCCTCCTCCGTCTGAACTCTCTGAATGTAAAATACGATTACGACGCCGCATGGACGCCAGCCACTTCATACGACGCTGTTCAAGATCGATGAGGCGCCCGCTTGAACTGGCCGAGATCGGATCTCTTCATCTTTATCCAATTTCTTCAAGCCAATTCCAACTCTATCTCTTATAATTCGACTTGAGCTTCATTTATCCTCATTATATGCACGAAAATTAACTCTACATGATAAATAAACAATGCAAAAATGTAATAAAATCCAAATAATAATAATTCCATTAAATCAACACTTAAAATCATCAATTTTGCATACAACCCTCTTAAAATCATCTTTATTAAATAATTACACTTAAACCCTTAATTCTCATGTAAAATTACGCAAATGTGGGAAAATAATAATGAAATAAACCTTTAATAATCATATAAATATGGCCTTAACAACTCCCCCACACTTAACTTTTTGTACGTCCTCGGACAAAACGATCAAAACTATAGCTCAACTTTATAAATAATCCACATAGATCTCTAACTCACGTAACAAAAGATACAACAACTATAGCAAACAATACCATCGCAGAGATAGATTCTGTGTATGTGTGACAAGACATTCTCAATCTAACAAGCCTTTCAAAGAAATATCCTTTCAAAAATTCCAATGACTATCCTAGGTACAGACAGTAATAGCTCCACTCAAGCCTTCCCACGCACTCAGTAGGATAATCCCTACAACATATCATGCGGTTCTACTGGGTATAAGATCCATGATAACAAAGACTTTACTTTATTCTTATTCATCATTTTTCAAAATTTTCAAATTTGACGCATATCAGAATAAGCTCTTACCCATCATAGTAGAATAGGATGTTTCGTGATAACACCCTACCTTACTCAAATCATAAGGTAGCTATAAACTGACTATCGTGAGCTATTGGTCATCATAGTGGTATAGGACATACGAGGTATACCCTACCGCACTCAAATCATTAACCAGCTTCCGACAAACGTATTTATTAATAATTGCTCACTCACTTTATTTATTCACTTTTCAAAGTCATAAGTTACATCTCACTTATCACATTCAAACTTTATGATATTCACAGCACACGGTCTAACTACGGTGTTACTATACTGACCTTCCTAAGATAAATCATTAAAAATAATGAAAGGATATAATTCAAAAGTCATGCTTCAAAATCAAAGGCTTTCGTGAGTGAAAAATGAATACTAGCTCCATGAAAGTAAAGACATGCTATAATTATCTCACTAAGTCACATACTATCATCGTTAGAAAACTACAACTAGCAAGCATCTAGTTCCAATTATATGCTCGAGACTCACAAAAATTTTAAATTCATGAGAAATTTAACATTCACTCATATTTCAAAGGATATAGCATAAAAACATACCCAAACACCCCCCCACACTGAAATCACATTATGTCCTCAGAATGTGTAGAATAAAAGAAAAAGAAAACTTAGCTGGTTTTAACAGTGGTGGTCGGATGAAAGTTGGCAGAGGTCAGGCCGGAGCATGAATGTACCGCTGCAACTTGAATAGACAACACTGGACAGTAGTGACTCGAAAACCTGCTCAAAAGTATCTGCAACACTCGACATACCATATAATCTCGGGGTACACAGGGTATATGAGCAACACATAACACAAAACACTTACAATGAATGTAGGAGGAATAACCATCAACACATAATCAACTAAAGTATTATTTCTAAAACAATAAAACAACCTAAGAATGAAAAAAAACAAATAACTAGGTTGCCTCCTAGGAGCGCTCTTTTAATGTCAATAGCTTGACACAAAGTTCAAAAGATCAACCCGGATCGGGCCACTTTGGTTTAACCGCCACCACCTCATGATCGAAATCGGGAGTATTGGGGCGGAAATGATTTTCACCACAACAACAAGTCAAGTGCGCAATAAGATCATTAAACTTTTCTCTCAAACTACAATCGACTCTCTTCTTCTTGTTCTTGCGGATGATAGGCATAGACATAGTGGCATGATCGAAAGTCTCAACGAAAGGTACCTTACGGGTGGATATAGAAGCGTCATCATCATCGACTCAAAGAAATAAGATGGAATCTCTTCACAAATCGTGACATCTCAGATCTCATCTCTTCTTTGGAAATAAAAGAATCTCAGGCTTTTCCTTTGGTTGCCCAAAATATTTCTTAAGTCGATGGCCATTCACTTTAAAAGCTTGATTACCATACCCGTTCAAAGTAATTACTCCACTTGGATTAACCTCGAGAATCTCAAATGGACCGGACCATCTAGACTTGAGTTTACCGGAAACAGTGAAGTCCGGTATTATAGAGTAAAGCCATTTCACCAACTTTGAATTCTCGGTCCTTGATCTTAGCGTCATGGAGCATCTTCATTCTTTCCTTGCTAAGCTTAGCATTCTCGTGCGCTCACGAGTCCGAATTAAATCGAGCTCGTTCAATTGTAACAATCGTTTCTCCCCACGAGTTGGCTATCGAAATTTAAGAATTTAATTGCCCGAGAAAACTCGTGTTCAAGTTCGACAGTAAATGACAAGCTTTGCCATAGACCATTTGGAAGGGTGACGTGCCCATCGGGTTTTGAATGCGATCGATAAGCCCACAACGCGTCATCCAACTTAAGACTCCAATTAGATCTATTATTGTTCACGGTCTTCTCTAAAATTCTTTTCAAGCTCTGGTTGCTTACCTCGACTTGGCCACTAGTTTGAGGATGATATGGTGTATCAATCTTATGTTTGACACCATACTTCTCAAGGATCTTGTCAAGCGGCGCATTGCAAAAGTGAGTACCTTCATCACTAATGAGTGCTCTCGGACAACCGAATCTAGTAAATATATTCTTTTGCAAGAATTTCTTTACAACCTTGTGATCATTAGTTTGAGTAGCTATGGCCTCGACCCACTTGGAAACATAATCCACACAGACGAGGATATACTTATTACCACATGAAGATGGAAAGGGTCCCATAAAATCTATGCCCCATACATCGAAAACTTCGCATTCAAGAATGGGCTTAAGTGGCATTTCCATCCGACTACTCTGCCGTCCAGTTCTCTGGCACCTATCACAACCTTTACAAAAGGCTTCTGCATCTTTAGACAGAGTCGGCCAGTAGAATCCAGCTTGAAGGATCTTTGCAACCGTCTTTGGTGTTCCATAATGACCTCCGGTAGGACCGCCGTGGCATTGTTCTAGGATATCCCACTGATCATGCTCAGGAACACACCTTCGAAGCAACCCGTCTTTACAGACTCTGAACAAATAAGGATCTTCCCATACGAGATATTTAAGATCAGAAAAGAACTTTTTCTTCTCCGATCGTCATATCCTCTAAATGACCACTCGCTAAATAGTTGACGTAGTCGAGATACCACGGCCTAACCGTTTCAAGCTTCATCAATTGCTCGATCGGGAAAATCAATGCCTATATCATTGTGATTTTCTGCACCCTCATTTACTAAGCGAGATAAATGATCAGCCACAATATTCTCACTACCTTTCTTATCTTTAATCACAAGGTCAAACTCTTGTAGAATTAAAATCCATCTAAGTAACCTTGGTTTGGCATCTGCTTTATCCATAAGGTAGCGTAAAGCTGCATGATCTGTCCATACAATCACTTGAGACCCTAGAAGATAGCTTCTAAACTTGTCAATGGCAAAGACGACGGCTAAGAATTCCTTCTCAGTCGTAGTATAATTGCATTGAGCCGGGTTCAAGGTGCGACTCGCATAATAGATGGGCTGAACCTTTATCAACTCTTTGACCTAAAATCTGCGCTCACGGCGTAATTAGAGGCATCACACATCAATTCGAAAGGCTTGGTCCAGTCAGGTGCTACTAAAATAGGGGCACTAATAAGCTTATCTTTCAAACAATTGAAAGCTTCCTTGCACTTCGCATCGAACAAGAAATCGACATCTTCTTTCAAGAGATTTGATAAAGGCTTGGCGATGGTAGAAAAGTCTCGAATAAACCGCCTGTAGAAGCCAACGTATCCTAGAAAACCTCGTACCTCCTTCACTGTCTTAGGGTACGTCATCCTTTCGATGGCTTCGACCTTAGCCTTATCAACTTGAATACCAGCATTGGACACCTTATGTCCCAAAACGATACCTTCGTCTACTAGAAAATGGCATTTTTCCCAGTTAAGCACCAGATTTTTCTCAACACACCGTTGGAGTACCATATCTAGGTTTTTTAAGATTTCATCAAAGCTATCGCCGTAGACTGAGAAGTCGTCCATGAAGACTTCCATGCATTTCTCCACAAGTCCATAAAAAATGGCCAACATACACCGTTGAAAAGTCGCGGGTGCATTGCATAGACCGAATGGCATTCTACGAAAAACAAAAGTACCAGATGGACACGTAAACGTGGTCTTCTCTTGGTCATTGGGGTCGATGGCTATCTGGAAGTAACCAGAGTATCCATCGAGAAAACAATAATACTTGTGACCACTCAGTCTTTCAATTAGTTGGTCAATGAAGGGTAAGGAAAGTGGTCCTTGGCGTTAACCTCATTAAGTCTACGATAGTCAATACTGACTCATCAGTGCGATCACCACGAGTCGTAAGGCAACTTCCTCCCCTTTTTCATTTTTTTATTGTGATTCCGCCTTCTTTGGCACAACTTGAGTAGGGCTGACCCACTCACTATCGGCGATTGCATAGATGATTCCCATGTCGAGCCACTTTATAACCTCCTTCTTGACAACCTCTTGCATATGCGGATTCAGCCTTCTCACGAGGTTGTCTAACCTTTTAGCTCCCTCCTCCGTTCGGATTTTATGCATGCATACATCTGGGCTGATTCCTCGGATATCACCCACTTGCCATCCGAACGCGAGGATATTCTTTTTTAGCACTTCTATCAGCTGTGCTTCTTGCTCAGGGTCGAGTTTCGAAGAAATGATCAAAGGCAATTTATCTCCATCCTTAAGAAAGATATACTTAAGGTGTTTTGGAAGCGGTTTGAGCTCTAAATCGATGAGGGTGGTTGCTCAATACTAGCCTTTAACGGGCCACCTTTCTCTTTATGAGCTTGGAGTGGTTGACTAAAGAATAACTCATCTTCCCGAGGCTCAACCCTAGAAAGGTCTCGGATCAAATCATCCATCGGAATCCTCCGATCAACACTTGCTTCCTTTTTCTTGTGATCGATCATCTTTCTTAACTCTTCATCTTTAAGCTCTTACGCGACTCTTCCCAATCATCTACTTCCCAATGAGTAGCTTCTCTCCAAAACTCTACCTCGTCCCAACTACCCATCGTGAGCTTCTTCTTCACCAGGGATGAAGTCTTCTCGACTCGAGTTCTTTGAAATTATCGTTTGTTGCTTGGGAATCTCCATGCTTCTAACTCAATAACAGCCCCAGATGAGCGAGTGAAGATGACTCGTCAATGCCTACGGCTTGAAATGAATTAGAAGATGGTCCGCGATCGGCGGATCCTCAATGTCCATGACTTCAAAAACACCTATCTCTCGTAAGCTCCATTGCATCTTCATAATAGGCATCTCCGCCGTCCTCATATATGGCTTCGACAAACGATATTTCATCAATTACGGCTCTTTCAGGATGTGTCCTCGTGTGAAGGTGACAGATGTGTCACCGACTCTAAAATGAGTAATCATCGCTTTGCGTAAGTCGATGAGAGCGTTAGAAGTGTCTAAAAGGTTCGGCCTAGAATTAGAGGCATCTCCTTATCGGTGGATAGTCTAGAATAACCAGATCGGTAGGGAAGACTAAATGTTCAATTTGAAGGAAAACATTAGCTACACAACCGGCGCGCGATCTGACTAGATTTGTCTACCATCCAAGAGAAATGGGGCGTTCTCGCATTCTTTTGTCTAGCCCGAGCTTCTTGCATACATTTAATGGCATCACATTGATGGAGGCCCCAGAGTCGCATAAAACATTTTGAACAAATGGCCTTCAATCTCACGGAGATTGAAGGTCCGCCAGGTCACCTAAACAACGGACTTTTTGTGAAACCATTGCGCAATCTTCTCGAAACACTTCTTCACCATCCCCGAAGCTTTCTCTTGCGCCCACAGAATTCTTTAAGATACTTAGTACATTTAGGCATTTCAGACAATACCTCAGGTAAGGGCATACTCACTTTAGTGTCCCTAAGTATCCTCCGCACTACAGCATACTGCTTGTCATTAGTGAGGGCTTTCTCTTTCCTTTTTGGTGGATAAGGAAGGGCTTTATCATTCCCTGTAGCTTGATTCTTTATCGCCTCATCCTCCTTATCCTTCTATCTTACAAACTTTTCTTTCTTTTTCTTAGTCAGGGGTACTGCCCCTTGACTTTCCTTTCTCTCCTCATCATCAGAATTATTTTCGTCCTCCGAAGAATTGTCACTACGCTCCTCATCGTTGCTTTCTTCGGCATGTGGTTTCTGATTTCCCCCTCCTGAACTCATGGCGTCAGGAGGGGCTACTCGTTTCCCGACATCTTGCCGGGTCCAAATTGCTACCACCACTTCTCAACGTTACTTCATTCAACTCTCTTCTTGTCCATACTCCCATTGTGGTGTAATGGCGGTGCAAACATTCACATCGCTTTTTGGGTTTCTCTCGGTATAACTCGGGAGTTTACCGTGAGGTCTCGCTTGCTTGCTTGTCCGCCATCGACCAACTTGTCTCTCAATTGCTTTAACACTAGTGGGCGAGTCTTTACCATGTCTACCAACTCATCGAATTTGTGTTGAGGACACACGAGGTGGTATGATTGTTGCTCTAAGTTTGATTCCAGCCACCTTGAGGCCTTTGGGAGTTCTCGAATCGGCCTCGATAGTTCGAGTTGAAAGAATTCGAATTTGAAGGGCCAGGTGGTAACTTGGCTTGATTGAAGTTTTGTCGTTGAAATCCTGAGTAGTTCTGGCTTTGATTGAAGTTTCGGAAGGGTTGGTTTTGATTATCCATTAAATTTACTTCTTCCGTCATCTCCGTTCCTACCTGCATTCCCAGATCAGAAGGCTGCGTCTGAAGATTGGCTAGCTGCTTGCTTATCAATTCCATCTGAGCAACCAACAGTTGTGTATCAGGATTGCTTGCGTGATTTTCTTTCTTAACAACATTGGTCTTCTTAGAGTCGACCACATATTGTTCTTGGCGATGGTCTCAGCCACTCTGTAGGCAGTCTCATCACCTCCCCCTAAGAAGGATCCATGAGCTGTGGAGTCAAGATAGTCTCTATTAGGTTGAGAGACACCTCTATAGAACAGTTCCAGCAACTCATGTCTGTCATATCCGTGATTGGGGCATTTCCTCATCAAGAGATTCAATCTCTCCCAAGCTTTGCCAACAGTCTCATCCTCCATCTGCTCAACGTAGCTATTTCCCGTTTCATCTCCATAATCTTGCCTGGTGAAACCCACTTAAGAGCGAAGGCTCTTTTGACATCATTCCATGTATGGAGAGAATGATGTGCCAACGATTTAAACCACCGACTTGCTTCACCTTTCAAAGCAAAAGGAAATAGCTTTAACTTGACTATCTCAGAATCAACACCAGGATAATGGCCTGCTTCACAGATTTGTACGAATGTAGACAAGAAGTCGTGCGGGTCTTCTTGAGCAGTGCCATGGAAAGAGCTATTTTGGACTAGTGCAACTACTCCATTTTTAAGGTCGAAATTTACTCCCCCCATATCAGGTGGACGAATAGGTCTATGTCCCTCGAGAAAATCTTGATTAAGATATGGAGTGTAGGGGTCCTGGTTCAACTGATTAAAAAATTTGGTTTTGGCGGAATTGTTGAAGTTGTTGATTTATGCCCGCCTTGCTGATTCTCTGCTTCTTCTTTGCAGAGCTTGCATTTGTTGAAGGAGTAAATTTAATCGAGCTTGGGGGTCGAGGATTTGGAATTGGTGGATCTTGATCCGCCATTTTGTCCAAATCGTGGAGAAGCCTTCTTCTAAGGATAGATCGTTCGTGGCTCGGGATCAAAGATCGAAGTCCTTCTTACTTCGTTTGCATAAACCAGGAAGAAAGGAAAAGGAAGAAATCAACCCTTTGGGGTTGATTAGAACGAGTTTAGAGAAGATTAGATGGTTTAGAGGGAGAAAAGAAAAGAGAAGAAAAGAGAAGAAAGAAAAGAAGTGATGATTGAACAGACTGAACTGGCGTCCAGTGTTAGTGGACGTTCGTTCGTAATCGAACGCTGTTCAGATTGAATGAACGCTCGTTCGAGAGGGCGAATTGAGGTGGACGGGCGTTCAAGTTGTTGAACGCTCGTTCAAAAGGTTTTTATTATATATATATTTTTTAATATCTTATTTTCGAATTAAGAAAAGGATCGAGAAACAGAAACAAGAAAAGAAACCTACCTACGAAAAAAATTAAAACAGAAAAGGCACTAGGACGGTAAAAAAAAACGTGTTGAAATCTTCTAGGGCCAAAATGGAGGGGAAAACAGTGGATTTTGACCTCGAAAACGCACTGAACGGCCTATGGCCGTTCACCACGTCTTCGGCGTCGGAACGAGCTTTCCAAATTGGGGTCCTGCGTTCCAAACGGACACTCGAGCCGAAAGTTATGGTCAAAATACTACCGTGTGCCCTAACGACCCCTTTTTGACACAGAAAACTGTCCTAAGTAGAATCCGACAACCGTTACCGACTCACACAACATGGCGCCAAAAACTTGTTCGGTAAAAACTAGTTTTATAATTTATAAACCGAAACACCCCAAGTATAAGGATCGTAGTATAGGGTGTTTACGGTCGCCCTGGGGAGTGGAATGTTTATCGGATTCAAATATAAATCTATATCAATTATGTCACAATTATCTATCTAAACTAAAGCTGAAACTAACTAAAACCTAAACCTAAGAATTAAAACTAAAACAGGAAATAAAAACAAGCAGAAAAAAGAAAACAGAAAGACGGACGAGCGTTCACTAAAGTGAACGAGCGTCTGGAAATGAAATCTATCGGACGGGCGTTCGCTATTGAGGACGAGCGTCCAACTACGATCAGAACAGAAAATTGCAGAAAAGTTGCAGGAAATCTAAAGGTTTAAAAACTAAAACTTAAACTAAGCTTAATCTAAACGATTCGATTGATAAACAATAAAGGAAAACACAGCAAGGCGACTAGGTTCCACCTATCAACCAACAATCCAACTAGACGGTGATTAACAAGACATAGTTTTTAGTAGTGATTTATTCACGAATTCAATCAAATATCTTTAATCATATTCTAGGGTTTCGTTTATCTTTTCAAACAAACTAAACATGCAATCAAAACGAAATCACGAGATTGTTTCCAAACTCTTACTCAACTAATCATGCATAATCTCTTACAACACAATTAGATGCATTACTTTGAACGAAAGAGAACTCAAATAAACAGACTTTCATAAATTTATTCAAGCATAAATTAAACATAGATCGTTTCATCAAATCTTAATTCAATAAAACTTAAGCAATACAAAACAGATCCAAAGTAATGAAAAACTATGAAATAAACTCACTAAACTTAAGCATCGAACTCTCTAGTTGGTTTTGTTGTTGATAAGCTTCCTCCGTCGACTCACCGCAAGGCTTTTAGCCAACAATCATGTTGAAGATGATTGTTGGGTTGGAGAAAACTCATCTCTATGGAATTAGGGTTCTGGCCGCAGCTTTTTGGTGTGAAAGTGCGATCTCAATGATTTGGTATGAATTAGGGTTGGGGCTGCCGCTTTATTTATAGGAATTTGATGTCGGCTAGGGTTAAGTCGGCCTTGAACGCCCGTCTGGTCTCGTGGACGCCCGTCCAGAATGCCTGGACGCTGAGTAAACGCTCGTTCATCCTCCGTCTGAACTCTCTGAATGTAAAATACGATTACGACGCCGCATGGGCGCCATTCACTTCGGCGCCTGCGTTCAAGATCGATGACGCCCGTTTGAACTGCTGAGGATCGGATCTCTTCATCTTTATCCAATTTCTTCAAGCCAATTCCAACTCTATCTCTTATAATTCGACTTGAGCTTCATTTATCCTCATTATATGCACGAAAATTAACTCCTACATGATAAATAAACAATGCAAAAATGTAATAAAATCCAAATAATAATAATTCCATTAAATCAACACTTAAAATCATCAATTTTGCATACAACCCTCTTAAAATCATCTTTATTAAATAATTACACTTAAACCCTTAATTCTCATGTAAATTACGCAAATGTGGGGAAAATAATAATGAAATAAACCTTTAATAATCATATAAATATGGCCTTAACACTGAGTGTGAAGATAACAAGAATTAAAACAATCACAGCAAGAATATAAATGCATAAAGTAAATCAACACAAGATATGTTTATGGAAGTTCCGGGTAGTGTAATCCCGTACGTCTCCCCTTCTCATGTGGTGTAGGAGGTATCACTAGAATCTTGAGATAACCGTTACAAAATCCTAGCACTATGACAGTCCTTCACAACACCCTAGTTTCACTGTCTACACATAATGAAGAAAGGTAGGATTGCTCCCTTCATTCTGCACACTGATCTTTCAGAGGTGGAATAGCTCCTTCACCAGCTCACCACTAACACAAACACAAACCGAGATCTTGCACCAACAATTTGTGGCAACCAAGTTGCAACCGTATGAAGAAAGATGGAATTTCTCTCTTCAAACTATGCACAGCCAACCCTATTTCACAAAGGTTAGGTTTAGAATTAATCAAGAGATTAATTCAGTGAGCTGTCTGATTCTTCTGGGTCAGGCTTTGTAGCTCCAAGATGCCTTCTTTCCCTTTAATAGGTTACTGGATCTTTCTTTGAAATCCTCAAGGCAATTCTGTTGGCTTCCTCTTTTCTAGATATATATGATCTGATTTTCTGGATCTGGATCTTTGGATATGTGCTTGTAAAGCTCTTTTTCTGATCCTTCTCTCCTTTTCCTTCAAGTGATTCTCTTGTGTATTTATAGGGGTGATGTAACGGTCACTAGCTCTTGTAGCCGTTACACTTGTCGTTTATCCAACGTTCATATGTACGACCTTTGTTGTATTGTTAATTCAAATTCAACAAGGTCTTAACTCAGTTTTCTACTCTACTTCAAAACTGAGTACCTTGTATACTTAACATATGACTTTAATTGACTAAGTCAGAGTACACCATTCAGTTTCTTCTTTTCTTGGTAACTGATAATCTTTGTCCTTAAGAATATTCAGTTTTACATGATCTATAATTCCGTTTCAGGTCACCACAGACTTGCCTGAATCCTGACTTATAGTCACGACTTAAACAGCTTCTAGCTGAGTTTGCCACCTCATTTCTTCAGTCTTCTGTAACTGAGTCTGTGTCCCTCGGTTCTTCAGTCTTCTAGATAAGCCAACTGAGTCTGTGACCCTCGCGAACTTATCTTCTTCAGTTCTTGCATAACTGAGTTTGAACCCTTAGTTCTTGTGCATACTCAGTTTTCTTATTGTGACTCAGCTGTTCGCCTAGTTCCTATTCTATTACAATGCATGTCTGAAACAACCTATACAAGGTTCAGACTCTAGATAGAACTTATACATTTTCTCTAGACCACTTCTTGCTTCTTCTTCCATTATGCACTATAAGAGTTAGTTATGACTTCATCATCATGGGTTGTAAGTGATTTGTCTAATTACGTGACGAATCATCATCAAAACTTAAATAATATTTCCAACAATTCCCCCTTTTTGATGATGTATGATAACCCTCCCAAAAACCAATAATAAAAGAGTAATGCAAGAAATCATAACAAATCAAATTAAGATAACAAACTAGAACAACCGAATTCATTACAACAATAAAGTCTAAAACAAACTGAGTTAAACCTGAGTAGAATTACAACTTTTCTTCTTCAAGTGCCAATATCTTTTCTCCAAGGAAAATACTTCTTTTGGTTTCTAGAAGTCTTCTTTCTTTTCCTTCTTCAACTGATTCGCCATCTCTAGGCTTGATTTCTAGATATTCACCGATCAACTGATTAGCCTTTTCATTATCTTGATTTTTGAGCTTTATCAAGATTTCTTTGATTTCCTCATTCATCATCATTTCTTCTTCTTCTGAAATAAGACTATGTTCTTCTTCCTTAGTCTTTTCAGCTTTTCCTTCTTGTTCCAATTCAGCTTCCCCCTTAGTTGTTGTCTCTTTAACTTCTACTGACTTTAGACGTTCTTTCAGTCTGATACAGATTGCAAGTTTCCTTCTGATATTCATCACAACTCTAACTGAGGTCTCTTCATCTTCCTCAGTTCTTGTTTCTTTGAAGGTTTCTTCTGCGATCGCTTCTTCAATAAAACATCAAACCGCTTCTCCATTCTGTTGAATTGCAAGTAGATCAAGATCTACTTGTTTGTCTTGTTCTATCACCAACTGCTTTGGCATAGAATTCTTCAAATGATTCACTTTTAGCATCACCTTTAACTTCATCACTGGCTTTCATCTTCCCTTTGTTTGAAGATAAGCGATAGCTTTCTTCAAATAACTTATGCAGGGTGATGAGGTTGGAGTATTCATTCAAACCTGAGTAATGAGATCTTCCAATGAAGTCATGTAGATTGTAAAGCCTCTGCTGTAGAGTCTGCATCATACCTTCAATGATTTCTTTTGCTTCTTCCAATCTTTCTTCAATCTCAGTTTCTTGATGCTGAGATTCTTCATTTGCAGATTTGCTTGTAGATGCCTCATGAACTTGAGATGAGGAACCGATTTCAGGATAATAAAAATGAGTGTCATGAGTTGTCAGTTCCTTTTCATAGACAGCCTCACAAAATTCACCATCTTCCAAAGCTTCCCTTTGTTTATCAGTGTATTCTCCATGCATCTCAGTTGGAGATTCACTTTCTTCAATTTTATCAATCTCGCTTCTTCGCTTCCTTCGCCGCCAAGCTCACTTTCTTCGCCTCATTACTGCTCACTCATTACTGCTTTCATTACTTCACTCTCTTGATTTCATCCTCAATTTGAATTACTTCTTCCGATTTGCTTCCTTTTTAAAATTTGTTCTAAGCCCTCTTTTGTCTTCTGAGAGTCCTTTCATCTAAATTCACAGTTCCACTTGAACTTGAATTTGAAACTTCACTTGATTCTCCTTCAACAATCTTACTTTTCTTCACTCCAGTGGACACTGATTTGTGTTCCACTTTTGTTCTTGTGGATGTTGAAATAGAGAAATGATCTAGTATTTTTTGAACTGGAAAAGTGAATCCCTTTTTCAATAGACGCTTTTCCCCAGAAACCTTCTTTCCTTGTGCTCTTTCTTTCTCGTCTGAAATATGTTTTATCAATTGATTGAGAACAAATTTGTTCCAATCAAATCTCTCTTCAAACCAAATAGCATATATCAATTTTAGTTTATCTGTTGAGAGAGTGTAGAAATTCCTGGCATGACCAATGACATTTTTGGTTAGAAGAATCGTCAGGATTGCGAATTCTTGTTTTTGCTGATAGATGGATCCGATGAAGTTCTTTTCCTCTTTGTTGATTGCCGTAACACTCCAAAGCTTGCCTTTTTCTTCATTTCCAAAAGTGAGAGATGATGATCCTCCGATTATGTCCAAGCCAAACACTAGTGAAAGAAACTGTTCATCAACGGTAAAGCTCTTAACTTGAACGGTTGTCCTGAAGCTTTTTCCATTATTGACGATTTCAGCATTCTTGTAGAAGTCTCTGATGCCATCTGGACTCAAGGTCGTGACTTTTGTATCAATCAAGTTTTCCAATCTTTGAATCCTCTTGATCTTGTTCTCAATTCGTTTTGATAGAGTGGAGTTTGAAAACTTTTGACAAAATTCATCCAGGCTTATGGTGATTGTTGGATCGATAATAGCGCAAGCACACACTAGAGGGGGGTGAATAGAGTGTTGGGTGAATTTGAAACTCTTTTTCGAACTTAACACAAGTACTAGCAATTAAGTGCGGAAGCTTACTTAATTTACTATTAAACTTGTGTTATAAAAACCTTAGTGATCAAGGATGTGATCTAATTTATTGTGATCAAATTAATAAGCACAATGCAAAGTTAAACAAGGATCAAATGAAGGTTTAGCAAAGCGATCAAATAGCAAAGTTAAACTTGTTTACTTCAAGATCAAACCAAAGATACAAACTTATTCAAGTAATAGCTCTAACTTTTAGTGACGTTTATAGAGCGTCACTAAAACATAGCTACAAGGAGTACCGCAGATTAATCATACAAGACTATGGTTCAGATTAAAAACTAATTAACTTTCAGAACAGAAAGGAGAAACAATTACAATTATATGATAATGCAATATAGCAGATTCTCTATCACAGATCGATACTAGGGACGTTACTATATATATACAACAAACAATATGAAGATAACCAATATATAATAACATAAGTGCTTTTATTAATCATAATAAAGTTATTACATGAACTAAATAGACTGTAAATGACCCGACCCGGTCGGATCCGGTCCAACCCGATTGGGTTTAGGACACATTTCCAACAATAACTAGCCTTAAGTGCGATAGATGTGTCAATAAAGATCTGAATCTCCTATGTATCGCTTTTATCTTTGACTCGATTAATCGACGTTTGTTTGAGTGTGAAGATAACAAGAATTAAAACAATCACAAAGAAGAATATAAATGCATAAAGTAAATCAACACAAGATATGTTTATGGAAGTTACGGGTGGTGTAATCCCGTGACGCCTCCCCTTCTCCTGTGGTGTAGGAGGTATCACTAGAATCTTGAGATAACCGTTACAAAATCCTAGCACTATGACAGTCCTTCACGACACCCTAGTTTCACTGTCTACACATAATGAAGAAAGGTAGGATTGCTCCCTTCATTCTGCACACTGATCTTTCGGAGGTGGAATTGCTCCTTCACCAGCTCAACACTGACACAAACACAGTCCGCAGACTGCACCAACAGCTATGGCAACCCAATTGCAACCGTATGAAGAAAGGTGGAATTTCTCTCTTCTAACTATGCACAGCCAACCCTTTTTCATAAAGGTTAGGTTTAAAATTAATCAAGAGATTAATTCAGTGACCTGTCTGATTCTTCTGGATCAGGCTTTATAGCTCCAAGATGCCTTCTTTCCCTTTAATAGGTTATTGGATCTTTCTTTGAAATCTTCAAGGCAATTCTGTTGGCTTCCCCTTTTCTAGATATATATGATCTGATTTTCTGGATCTGGATCTTTGGATATGTGCTTGTAAAGCTCTTTTTCTGATCCTTCTCTCCTTTTCCTTCAAGTGATTCTCTTGTGTATTTATAGGGGTGATGTAACGGTCACTAGCTCTTGTAGCCGTTACACTTGTCATTTAGCCAACGTTCATATGTACGACCTTTGTTGTATTGTTAATTCAAATTCAACAAGGTCTTAACTCAGTTTTCTACTCTACTTCAAAACTGAGTACCTTGTATACTTAACATCTGACTTTAATTGACTAAGTCAGAGTACACCATTCAGCTTCTTCTTTTCTTGGTAACTGATAATCTTTGTCCTTAAGATTATTTAGCTTTACATGATCTATAGTTTAGTTTCAGGTCACCACAGACTTGCCTGAATCCTGACTTATAGTCACGACTTAAACATCTTCTAACTGAGTTTGCCACCTCGCTTCTTGATCTTCATGGCGAGTTTGTGTCCTCGCTTCTTGATCTTCTAGATAAGCCAACTGAGTCTGTGACCCTCAGCGAACTTATCTTCTTCAGTTCTTGCATAACTGAGTTTGAACCCTCAGTTCTTCATGTGCATACTCAGTTTTCTTGTTGTGACTCAACTGTTCGCCTAGTTCCTATTCTATTACAATGCTTGTCTGAAACAACCTATACAAGGTTCAGACTCTAGATACAACTTATACATTTTCTCGAGACCATTTCTTGCTTCTTCTTCCATTATGCACTATAACAGTTAGTTATGACTTCATCATCATGAGTTGTAAGTGATTTGTCTAATTACGTGACGAATCATCATCAAAACATAAATAATATTTCCAACAGTTTCCCTTTTCTCTAAAAGGAAGGGCAAGAGATTGGTTCATGTCTCTCCCTCATCATTCGTTGACAAGTTGGGAGGACATTCAAAATGAATTTTTAAAACAATATTTCACTTCGGGAAGGAATTTGGAATTGAAGCTCGAAATTGCTAATTTTAGGCAAGGATCCGAGGAAACACTTGGAAGTGCTTGGGAAAGATTTAAAAAATTGTTAAGAGCCTGTCCTGATCATGGTTACTCCTTTGATATGAAAATTCAACTGTTTTGTCAAAAATTGAGAAAAGACTCACGTGCGGATGTTGATCATGCATGTGGTGGTTCTTTGATGATGAGTGAAGCACAAGTTGTATATGATGCTATCGAGAAGATTTCTAAGAACAATAGAATGTGGGAAACTGGTTCTAACACAAGGAAAGTAGCATTTCTAGGAGAATCGACGTCAAACGCAGAAGTTCTAGCACACTTGGAAAATCTGAGTAGGAAGTTTGATGGTTTGCAAGGAAGCAAAAATCTAAGTTCGGAAGGTAAGGTACCAAATGAATATTAAATTGATGGTATGAGAAATGATGAAAATATAGAAGAATCCGAGGGATATTCAAGGGAAGAAGTGAGTTTTATGCAACAGCATAGGAATTTGAATAACGCTTACTCAAACTCATTCAATGCCATTAGAAGAGACCACCCTACTTTTCGTTGGTCTAAGAACCCAAATAAGCAAGGACAACCACCATATCCAACTCAGTACAAGAGCTCGTACTATGCAAATGCTCAAAACCAAGGTTACCAAGAAAATACCTCGAGCCAAAACCACCAATCACCACCCAGATCATACCCTCAACACACCACTCAGAGTATACCAGTTACACAAAGTTCCACTCCACCGGTAGAAGGAGTTGATAAGTGGGAAAAATTAATGGAAAATATGATGGGTGTGATGTCTACTCAAGCTCAAAATATGGAAACCATGATCACTTCTATAGGCGCAGTTAGTAAGGATATGAGTACTTTAAAAACATCTATGAGTGGACATGACACAAGGATGAGAACCATAGAAGCATATGTGCGAAATATGTAAGATCACTTGAGTAGAGAAGGAGAACGAAAGAACAATAGACCTCCGGGAGGACTACCGAGTAATACCGAAAGAAACCCGAGAGGGGTAAATGCAGTGATTACCCGAAGTGGAAGGGTATATGGAAGTAATGGAGTAGAGAATTCCGGAAACAATGAAGTAGAAGATGATATGGATGATAAATTCGAAGAAGAACTGGAAAATAAGGACGAACCAGAGTTCACTAGAGAAGAAGAAGAAATTATTGAAAATTTCTTGAGACGTGATAGACATGTTGAAGCAGAAAGCGAAGATGAGGAGTGGATCAAGGTCCCGAGAATACTGAAAAATCCAAGAGCCAGTGATTTACGGACTTTATTTAATGAACATGTCAGAGAAGACAATATTACTGATGGTACTGATCAAGTGGGGAGTAGCAGCACTAAGAAACCAGCAGGTCTAGAAAAAGATACAGCTCACACTGGACATAGTATGGTTCACATGGAACGAGAAAACAGAATTCAGGGCACATTTCAAAAAAGATAGTGCATGATCATGACACATGGCGACCACCAAAATGCTCAAACATTCAAGGAAGCACCGCCGTCTTCATCCAAGGATAACGGTAAGGGAGGTATGACTTCGAACCCTAAAATTATTGATCTTGAATCTTTACCTTACCCACCCAGAGATCAAATTAAAAAGTTGAAAACGGATAAAAAAATATGCACGTTTCCTTGACACATTTCGTCACCTTAATGTCAATATCCCTGTCATTGAAGCACAAATTAATATGCCCACATATGGAAAGTTTCTCAAGGACATCCTCTCGAACAAAAAATGTTTAGAAGAGTTTGAGAACATCTGCCTTAATGAAGAATGCTCTGCAGTATTGCAGCATAAGCTCCCGCCTAAACTAAAAGACCCCGGTAGTTTTACCATCCCATGTGAGATTAGGGGATTTTTGTTTAAAAAGGTGCTCTGTGATCTCGGAGCTAGCATTAATCTCATGTCTTACGAGGATTATAGGAAACTAGGCATAGGAAAGCTCAAAAACACTGAGATGACCCTCCAGATGGCAGATAGGTCTATTAAACATCCTAAAGGAGTCATCGAAGACGTGTTGGTCAAGATAGATAAGTTTTACTTCCCAGTTGACTTTGTAGTTATGGAAATGGAAGAAGGATTTTCAACACCCTTCATTCTTGGTCGTCCATTCCTAGCTATGGGAAGAACCCTTATCGATGTTCAAAACGGAGAATTAGCCTTAAGAGTCAATGAAGATGAGGTAACCTTTAATATCTTCAAAGCTATGAAACATCCATACAAGTCACAAGAGTCATGCTTATTCATAGATACTATATCTCCTATTTGTATGGATCATACTAAATTACAGGTTTTTGAAGATAAGCTTGAAGAATGTTTGGCCTTATCTATCTATGAAAAGGATAAGAATGACCAGGAAATGGAAGAAGTAATTTTTCACCTAGATATAGGTGGTCTTTTGTAAGACAACCATGGCATCGTTATTTGGAATTAGAACTGGATGACCCAGTATTGAAACCTTCGGTGGAAGAGCCACCAAAGAATCTGGAGTTGAAACCTCTCCCTTCGAATCTTAAATATGCCTTTCTTGAAACTGATAATTTACTTCCGGTTATTATTTCATCATCGCTAACCAGTCTGTAGGAAGACCAATTGTTGAGAATGTTGAGGAAACATAAGAAAGCGTTTGGATGGACAGTGGCAGATATTCAAGGAATAAGTCCTGAGATTTGTGTACACAAAATCATTTTGAATGAAGGAGCTAAGCCATGTATCCAGCCACAACTCCGCCTCAACCCGAACATGCAAAAAGTGGTCAAGAAAGAGGTTATTAAACTATTAGAGATGGGGATAATATTTCCCATATCAGATAGTGAATGGGTAAGTCCCACCCAAGTAGTACCCAAGAAGGGTTGTTTTACGGTGAAAGAAAATGACAAACATGAATGGATTCCAACAAGAGAGGTCACAGGATATCGAATGTGCATTGACTTTCGCAAACTGAATGAGCACACTAAGAAAGACCATCATCCGCTTCCGTTCATAGTATAGATGTTGGAACGGTTGAGTGGAAATAAATTCTATTGTTTCTTGGATGGTTATTCAGGCTATTTGCAGATATTTACTGCAGCAGGGGATAAAGAGAAAACAACTTTCACTTGTCCTTATGGAACCTTTGCATACAAAAGAATGCCGTTTGGATTGTGTAATGCACCAGCTACGTTTCAGCGATGTATGATGGCAATATTTTCTGACATGGAAGAAAAAAATTTGGAAATTTTCATGGACGATTTCAGCGTTTTTGGAGACTCTTTCGGAGAATGTCTCTCAACTTAGAACGTGTTTTACAATGTTGTGAAGACACAAACTTAGTTCTAAACTGGGAGAAATGTCATCTAATGGTGTCAGATGGTATTGTTTTAGGTCATTAAATTTCTGAAGGAGGTATTGAGGTAGACAGAGCAAAGATTGAAGTGATTGAAAAGTTACCTCCACCAGTAAATCTGAAAACTCTGAGAGGATTTCTGGGACATGCCGGTTTCTATAGGCGATTTATCATTGATTTTTCACGCATATCAAAACCTCTCAGTCATTTGCTTGAGAAAGAAGTGCCGTTCAATTTTGATGCTGAATGTATGAAAGCATTTAGGACTCTGAAGGCACGGTTGACAACAGCACCAGTGCTCGTGGCACCGGATTGGAACTTACCGTTTGAACTTATGTGTGATGCAAGCGATCTGGCGGTTGGAGCTGTTCTAGGGCAACGCCATGACAAAGTGCTTAAGGCAATCTATTATGCATCCAACACGTTGAACACAGCTCAGCCTAACTATACCACAACAGAAAAGGAGCTACTTGCCGTAATTTTTTGCATTGGATAAATTTTGATCTTATCTCGTTGGTTTCAAAGTCATTATTTACACTGACCATGCGGCATTGAAGTACTTGTTAACTAAAAAGGATGCAAAACCACGTCTACTCAGATGGATTCTCTTGCTTCAAGAGTTCGACATTGAGATTAAGGATAAAAAGAGGTGTGAGAATGTGGTAGCAGATCACTTAAGTCATATGGAATTTGCTGAAGAAGAAGGAAGGAGATGAGATTAAGGATTCATTTCCAGACGAACAACTCCTCATGGTCGACGCTCCCCCAACAATGCAACTCATTAAAGCTGGTAATACTCCAAGGGAGAGCTCACCATGGTTCGGTAATATCGTTTATTATTTTACTTATGAGTATGTTCCGTCTCATTGGACATGGCAACAGAAAAAGAAGTTCTTTTATGATTTAAAATTATATTTTTGGGAAAAACCGGACCTTTTTCGAAAGTGTTCGGATGGCATAATTAGGAAGTGTGTGCCCGATAATGAAATTTTAAGTATCTTATCTTTTTGCCATGATCGTGAGGTTGGCGGCCACCATGGGGGGTGGAAAACCGCCTATAAAGTATTGCAATGTAGTTTTTACTGGCCCACACTGTATAAAGACGCACACCACTATGCACGATCTTGTGAGTCATGCCAAAAACGGGGAAACGTTTCTAAAAAGCACGAGATGCCTTTTCAACCTATATTGGAGAGTGAATTGTTTGACGTTTGGGGCATTGATTTTAAGGGCCCTTTCCCTCCATCTTTTGGTAAGAATTCATTTTAGTAATGGTCGATTATGTATCTAAATGGGTTGAAGCCCAAGCTCTTCTAACTAATGATACCAGAGTAGTGCTAAAGTTCCTTAAAAAGAATATATTTACGAGATTTGGCACTCCTAGGGCTATCATTAGTGACAGAGGGTCACATTTTTGTAACCGGATATTTACCAAGTTGATTGAGAAATATGGTGTAAAACACAAGCTTGGTACGCCAAACCATTCGCAAACTAGTGGACAAGTCGAGGTATCTAATAGAGAGGTAAAAAGAATCATTGAAAAAACTGTCGATTCCAATCGTAAAAATTGGGTGGAAAAATTAGATGATGCACTTTGGGCATATAGGACAGCCTTTAAAACACCGATTGGTTGTTCTCCTTATAGACTAGTTTTTGGCAAGTCTTATCATCTTCCGCTTGAGTTGGAACAGCGTGCCTTCTGGGCTATTAAATTTCTTAACTTTGATCCTAAGGCGGTGGGTGACCATCGATTACTCCAACTCACGGAACTTGAGGAGTTTCGCCTTGATGCTTATGAGAACGCTCGAATCTACAAGGAATGCACGAAGTCTTTCCATGATAAGAGATTCTTTCGTCGTGAGTTCCATGTGGGTGATCGAGTGCTCTTATACAACTCACGTTTAAAATTGTTTCCAGGTAAGCTTAAGTTTAGATGGACATGTCCTTTTTTGGTAACTAAAGTGCATGCCTCCGGAGCAGTGGAATTAACTGATGGGAAGACCACATTCATAGCCAATGGTCACAGAGTGAAGGTTTATGTGGAAGAAGAGGGAGTCCCTCCAACTCGAGAGGTGATGTTCCTTATCAACCCCCAACTAATTGAAGCATGCGATAGTCTAGCTATAGACTATAAATGTAGCAATCACGGGTACTATCCTTCCTATTACTCATTAAGCATTTATTTCCGGGTGGTTTGTGTACTTAATTGCTACGTGCTTTGGTGAGTAATTGTTCAACGTAACCCCTTTTCATTAAATATAAGGGTGAAATGGGTGGAGTTGAAGGTGCATGGCTGTAAGAAGAAATAAAAGAGAATAAAGTTGGTGTGAATTTTTGGAGTGTTGAGGAATGGATATAAATAGAATGGAAGATTGATTTTGGTCGGTCCAAATATAGTATGGCCGGCGCAGACCGGTAATTTCCCGGCGTGAACCGGGTTTTGGCATAATGCTCTGAACGGCTAGGGAATCAAAGTGACGATGTCAATAAAAATAGGGGCGTCAGGTCGGCGTGAAGGTGCAGTAGCCGGCGTAAACCGGTATTTCCGGGCTGAAACCGGGATAAACGACAAAAAGGGACAACTGGATATACCGGCGCAGACCGGTAATGCCGGCGTAAACTGGTACTTCCCATTTCACGTGTAGAGACCTAACTTTAGGATTCAGGCAAAGTTTATAAAAGACATTAATATAAGACAAAATAGCATAATAAGTGCACTACCCCAAGAGTGCATCAAACAAAAGAGTAGAACTAAACTATTGTCTTGAATCAATCCGACAAACATTAAAGTAACGTATTTCCTTAAACAAAGTAAAACTGAAATGGAAATCATACACCACAGTTTTTAAGAACACAAAGTTTAAAAGATCGGGATAGAAATAGTTCAAATATCAGAACCCGTCTCTGAGTCATCCATCCTATGTCTCTGAATAGTGTCTTGAAACTCAGTACCGCTTGGAGCAATTGTACTCACTGGATTGGTCAGACTGGTGTCTAGGAAATCTGATGGAATGAGATGCTCAAAAACTGCATAGGATCAGAGAGTGCGGCAGCAGATGCCAAAGCTTCAAATCGAGCACCAGCAGCAGTCGTAGACATGACCACTGAACCTTCTAAGCCCATACTGCTTAAGCCGGCAGTGATGGAGGATAAAGAAGATGGAATGCCAAAGCCATCAGAGAAAGCTGTAGTCGAGCTGTACCTATAGACACAAAACCGGCTATACCACCAGGGGCTACATTGGACCTAGGAAAAGAGTGGTGGGAGGTACGAGTAGGTGCTTGAGAGACCCAGTCGGGCAAGGCATATGGACCTTCTTGACACTGAGCAAGGGTATCAGAAATCTGTTCATAAGCCGGATTTAGAGATCTTATAAAAGCGTGCTGACCTCGAATACCAACACGTATATCATCAGCCCATTCCCGAACTCTCTCAAAACCTAGGATCATATTAGCATCATGAGTGGCTTGACCACCCTGAATGGTAGCTAAAGTAGACTCTATGAGGTCAAACCGAGCCTCTTGAGCAAGATTTTGAATAGGAAACATTGTAGAAGAGGGATAAACAAAAAGAACAACAGCTGGAGTCGACCTAGGAAGTGACCCTTGAGATGGTGCAGGATTATTATAATTAATGCGACCAATTGGTAGATTGGCAAGACGGGGACCGATGTGTTGTGAATCTGGTCACACGAGTCTGTCAGCTGGAAGAATGGTGACCCGAGCTTGGCTACAAAGTGCAGAAATTAGATTTGGAAATGGTATTCTTCCACTCTGAGGACGGTTAAAGGTGAATTCTTTAACTCGGGTAAAGATAATCTTTCCTAAATCAACGGGAATGTTTTTAACTATTGCCCAGGCTATACAAGCATTAGGATAATTATAGGCACTAAGATGCCGTGAAGGGCTCACATTATGGCCTAGAAAATGTTGCACAGCTCGTATATCCTTAATGCAGCCTCCAAAACTAAATCGTTTTTCTACCCAAGTAGCGGATGGATCAAAAGCACGCTGAGCCTCAAAAGCTCGAATCTGCATCATACTAGCCTGGCTAAGGTTCCAAACTTCAAAATAGTCTTGATCACGAGGTATGTCTGGGATCTTATAAAAAGCATTGATGGTCTCAGGGGTAAAAGGGACAGCAGTGCCACGAATTGATACTGAAGTTAATGGCCCATCTGCTACTGGTTCATGGACAGAAAGTACAGAATAAAATTCCGCCACCATCGTGGCATTGATAATCTCAGTACGAGGCGCGGCAATTCGTAACCAATTTCGACGCTAAAAAAATTGACGAAACTCAACACCAAGGGACTCGAAATCTATACCACGCTCTAGGAGGAGACCATAATTTCTAAAATAATTTTCATAGGCTATGACAGTGGTTGGAGTAGCGGTTCTTTGAAAAGAGACCGCCGCCTCCTCGTCGGTGAGAGGTCTACGTTCATGAACCGGAACTATGACAATTGGAGTATTGGGCTTCCGTTTTTTACCGGTATTTTTTCTATGAGGGTTGGATGATTCGGCCATCTACGATTGTGGTGGCAACACGATAGTAACAAAAGCATAAATTAAAATCAAAATTAAATAGATATACAGTGATTATAAATTCATGAACGGAAAGTGGAAGACTAAATACCTCAGTGTTGTGTTAGTCACTGGAGCAGAGTGAACGGTGGCCGGAATTTGCGAAGCTTCACCGGAGAAGATGGAGCCTGTCAGATTTGATGGCTCAAAACCGGCCTTCTTCTTCTGCGATGAAACGGAGAGCCTAGAAAAAGAAAAGGGGAAGGGAAAGGTAAGGGGAAGGGGAGAAAATAGGAGGTGTTTTTTGTAGGAGGAGTGGAGTGTAATGGTGAGTGGGAATGGGGAAGAGGGCCGGTTGTTGAAGAAGAGGAGTTATGTGGGAGAGAGAAGAAGAAAACCGATCATGATTTTAAAATTTGAGTGTCGGCGCAGACCGGATATGTGCGGCGTACGCCGTGAATTGGGGATTTTCCTTGATTTGAATTAAATCCTCGGCGTAAACCGGTATGTATACACGGCGTATGCCGTGAAAAGATCTGGGCGTTTTTATTATAAAATTATGACTTATGCATTTATTTGATTATATTAGATTAGCCTAAAAAATCTATTTTATATCTATATTTTTTATTTTTGTTTTGTTTACTTCATTTAGTTACTATTTTTATTATTACTTATTACTTTTATTTTATTTCTTGACAACTTGAACTACCAAAATAGTGACTATTTCTTCCTCTCCAATTTTTGGGTAAATCTACTAACTTTTTTGCAGTTATTAATTAATTATGCGAATCGAATCGTGGTAAAATCGCTTGAAAATTTATTCGTAGCTTCAGCTGTGCATGATCAAGTGTCTCAATCGGTGCTGTGAATCAGATCTGACGATCCAATTATGGATTGGATCCGGATTCAGGTTTCTGTATATCCATCATGTGGTATTAGAGCAAGGTTAAAGCGATTTTGCGATCATGATAGCATAATTAATTAATAAGGAGTGGAATAGAATAAATATTGTATCTTTTAAATTTAATTTATGCGATTGAATGTTTTGGTTGAGGAGATGAATTGTGGTTGGTACTTGTTTACCGTTAGATTTATTGTAAACCCGTTTTTTCGGGTATAGGATGCCATGTAATTTAACTTTGCAATTTTAAATTTCTGTTTTTTTTAATTCGGCTGCATGAGGCCTATTTAAATAAATTCGGATGAAGACATGAAGAGTAAAAGTCGCACCACAGTGGTCAAGCCACATTTTCACTTGTATGAAGGCCCGAGTTCGAATCCCCCTGGCCGGATTAATTTTGAATTTTTTTTTCTGTGCGAATTTTTTTTCCTGTTCGAAAGAAAAACGAACCCCCAAAAAAAACAAAAAAAAGGGAGCGGGGAATCGAACTCAAGTGGTGATGAAGGAAGAATGAGCTTCAACCAACTCAGCTACAAGGATTTTTATTGAAGATCTGGAGCAGAATCCTTATACCTGTCGGTGGCTGCACAATAAATTAGGGTTTATTTCTTTATTTATAGATTAGATACGGGGGTACCAACGGTCCATCTCAGTGGTTTATTTTTCGCATTTATTTTCTTGTATGATTATTTATGTGCTATTACCATGCCATGCATCATATTCATGAATTCCACTCCTAGCATATGCATACATGTAGAAAATTAATATTGACATTAATTAGACATGTATGAACACGATAATTAATTTAAATTAAAAGTAAATTAAATAATTAAAGGAAACATAATTTTATCTGGATATAAAATTCACATGATAGAAATAAAATTTATGGGGTAAATTTGTTTTGGATCTAAAATTCTTTGTGAATTTTGATTATGTAGTGTCTACATAAATAGAATTTTAATAATAAAAAATTTGGAAAATCGTGAAAAGATTGGACACTAACTAGACAGTATTTGGAACCGATAAGTAGGTGATTGCTTTTTCATGATTTATTGCTTTCGATTATTAGAAAAATCTATGATTCTAAATTTTTTATCATGACAATATTAGGACTGTAAAATTCTTTGGCTAATTTTAATTGTGTAGTGTCTATACAAGAGATTTTTTAAATAATCGATAAATTGGAAGATCATGAATATAGTGTCACTAGTTAGACGGTATTTGGAACCGATAAACTAGTGGGAGCTTTAAATTTGTGATTTATTGTTTTTCGATTTGGTGGGAAATTCATAAATCCTAATAAATTAGGATTATAAAATTCATGGTGAATTTTAATTGTGTAGTGTCTACACAAAGATTTTATAAATCCGAGAAATTGGAAAGTCGTGAATAAGTGACACTAGTTAGTCGGTATTTGGAACCGATGAACTAGTGGGAGGATTAATTTAAATATTCATGATTTATTGTTTTTCGGATTGTAAATAAATTCTGAAAATCTTAATAAGAATAACTAATTTTCAAAATAACGAGGGGGAGCGGGGAAGGTGACAACTGGCCCCACGGCCTTTACTGTTGACACAAGCACGTGAGAGAATGGTGACGCCTCGTGCCGTTTTGATTTCGGCCCCCTACGGATGGACATCACCGCTATCAAAATTCAAGGCTTGGTCTCCGAAAAAATATGATTTTGAGTACTCATCGGGTCACTGACCTACCCTACGGCGGCATACTTGGGGCGTACTTAATAATCTGAAACAATAGGTCACACTTACAAGGATATTTTAGGAAATATCTTGGCTGAAAAAGGAAGGAAATCAACAATTAAATAGGAGATGTTCGATTCTTAAAGGGTTTAATTGTTGAGAGAGATTGTCTCAATTTAATCGTCAGGCGGCACTAAGGTGTGAGACTAAATCCTTGGAATGGTAGGATAAACTACATGCATGACATCACGTTTATTATTTCTAAAATTATTATATGTCGTGGTGTATGATTTGATTTATATTTCTGTCATAAATTATTTACAACTACATATCATCTCAAGGTATCTAAACTGCTAAACACGATAAATTGACTGATGATGACTTCGTAAAAGTGGAACAGTAACAAGAACGTTGAACTCAATAATCGAGAATGCAAATTAATTCTTCGGAAGAGGATGATCCTCTTGAGCCTACAAACTTAAGTGACATTTGATAAGAATGTGACTGCTGTCACTCGTGCTGAGCGAGAGACAAAATAAAACTAGTTCAAAGATGACAAGAATGATTTGGTATCATTCTCACCAGACATCCCATAGTTTGCAAGTAGTGTCTACTATTATAAACTACTAGTTCAAGGCCATTTCCTTTAAAGAAAGCCAAGAATGGGAAGTGAAATGTCTACAAGTGTAAGTCATCCAAACTAAATAAGTTAAAGACTAAACCGGATTATTAATCGAAGAAAATATAGGATAAGGAAAGTGATTTCGGATCACTAACCTATGAATCCTTAGAGACTTCTTAACCTAGTATTTTGACTCGAAAGCTAAAGTTCTTTTGCAAGAACAAGGTAGCCGAACATTCATGATAAAAGAGTAGACAACAGACAGTTATTTCAGCTGAGATAGTGGGAGTGATATAAGGAACAAAATTTCGGATTTTAGTCCTTGAATATCACAGAAAAATTAATTTCTGTTTTCAGATTCGTTGGAACAAATGGATTCACTTTCTCATCGATAATATGGTTGCCTTAAAGAAATTGAATATGACATTTGTATACGATTATGAGAATTGGACTCTCTCTAATAAAGTCAGAACCACTAAGTAATGTTGAAAAGGTATATGTAACACATCATAAACTATTAAGACAAATGCTTTCTGTATTTAGATAAACGATTCTTCAGCATCCATTAATTAGTGAAGATAAGATCTGAAGACTGGCTAAGGGTGATTCCTATCTCCCAGTCTAAGAGATCTGAAGACTGGCTAAGGGTGATTCCTATCTCCCAGTCTAAGAACACTATCTCAAAGGAAAAATGACTAAGTAACCTTTCAATTAGGAAAGGGTAATAGAGCTAAAGAAGATACAAAACTTGTTCATATAGACCTTTGGGGTCTTATGAGGGATACAAGCTAGTGGGATATTTTGAGTAATAGACATTTTGTCTAATGACTACTCGAAACGCCGATTAGTTTAACTAAATATTTGGAGGAATCTCTTATATTACCAGAGAAACGAGTATTCCATGCTCAGATATAGGATGTAGCATAGTTTCGGCACTGATGCTCAGCCTGCCTCTAAGTTAAACGATTTCACTGAAAGGACAAATCATGTATTGCCTTGTATAGTCATTGATATGTTACGATACACTGATTAACTCAATTAAGATATTGATTGCAAAATAAACGGTTTACATTGTTATGTAATACCGAGAAATCTACCTAGAAGATGCTTATGAATTTGTGGGTAAGGAGTGAAGTAAATTTACTCCACTTCCGTAAATAGAGGCATTTAGCATTTATGCTTAAAGGTAGGACTGGAGATTTTGCATACACGTTCAGATGTTGACTGATCGTGAAATATCTTAATACAATGAGTGAAGGTTGGTTATAAGATTCTGAAGATCGGATAATGACGGTTGTACCGTCGTACCCTTTATGAAAGAATGTTTAAATAACAACCTTGGACCGTGAAGTAAAGATACTCAAGGAGTAACTATCTGATTTAATCAGACCACATCCAACACTGGTTGTTGGGGATTACGCTGATTAATACTACCGAACTAGATTAGAATATCAATCTACCCAAATGCAGTGGGAGTATGGTCTAACCATTGACCCGCTGTGATTATGTAGTCTTTACAGCCTGCTTAATGTGATCGGTCACCTATGGTCCTTCTGGAAGGACTGTATAGGATTCTAACGATAGGAGGTTGGTTTAAAGCCATAAACCTGTAAATGGAGTTTTGGTACTCCAGTTCTGTTAACAATCTTGTAGAACCACCTGAGTGTCTCAGGCCTCGTGGGAGTAATTGGATTTGCGTGATGAGAATGAATGGAAAGTTTATCTTTCAAGGCAAAACTAAGTGGTCTAGGGGTAATTCCTTGAGAAGTAGAGTGTTAAACAGGGGTGATACCTTGAAACTTTCTCGCCACTCGGCCTTGCTTGACTTCTTGGAAAGAAGAAAGTTCAATAGGGGAGATACCCTGAATGTTTTCTTGCCAAACAACGGAGTCTGATCTCATTCGGAACAGAAGGGTTTTAGCTTAAAGCCAAATGGTAGATTGACTGCGTATGCTTATATCCATTTGTGGATTAAAACAAACCTCTAGGTCATTAAAAGTCACATGTTTTAAATGTGTGGGCTTGACCAGAATATTGATGAGTCTTTTGTAGACCAGAGGATCAATATTGGTAAAGTAGTAGACGTTAGTGTTTATACAGGTAAGACTGCAACAGTTGTGAACAACATGGGTGTGTTATCCGAAGTCAATAACTGACGAGCCAAAGCTTCTCTGAATCAGAGAAGTGGACTATATTCTTAGAATTTGATTCGGTCGAATTCATGAGAGCAAGTTGTGGCAGTGTCCCATTCATCTTATTGTTAAGATGATGATGCATATTAGTATGCGATATTCAACGAGAGGTTTCCTACCCAAACCCTCACGGAATAATTCTCTCAATCTTCGGATATAGAGAAAATGGCATAAATTCTCTTTTGGATAGAGAATGTCATATTATTAAAAGTAAATTGTAATCGAATCATGGATTCGAGTATTGATAGCAGTATAGTGCATCCTCAAGTATCTTTAGATAATGAGGAATCATATGCTTATGTATTAGGGTACAAACGGCTCAGTGTTTACTCATTGTGATGGAGCTATAGTCTGGAGCATGCAAAGGATCTTCGCAATCACAAGAGGTCAAAAGCATATTGAAAGTAAGTACCACCTGGTCAAACAGATTGAGCAGAGAGGCGACGTTTCGGTCCTAAAGGTTACCTCTAGCCGACAACCTAGCAGATCAGTTTACCAAGTCGCGTGGTATCTATTGTCACTAATGAGCGCTTGACGGGTATAAAATTGGGAGATATGTCTCATCTGCTTTAGAGCAAGTGGGAGAATGTTGTGGATAGAAAGAATAAGGGTGTGGTGCTCTGAAAACAATCATTGCTTGTCTTTACGGGCAAGTGGGAGATTGTTAGATATAGTGTGCCCGAAAGACAATTGTTGCTTGTCTATACGGGCAAGTGGGAGATTGTTGGAAGTAGCGACCGAAAGACATTTTATGTAATTGTTTTTAGAATTAATAAATGATTGATTTACTTTCATCTTATTATTTGCTTTGTGCTTATATTTAATACACTGCTGAAAACCCTAAGTCGCATCATATGTAGCCATATAACCTAGTGTGTGTCACACATGAGGATTAAGTTTATGGTGATACACTTGAAATGTTAGTCCGTGGTGAAGTTAATCAAAGTATGGGGTCTATTGATTAAACCACCATTAATGCGCCCAGAACACTTTATGGTGTGACCATCTTATCCGGACCGTCGATATTGGTTATCTAAGTGGGGCATTTATATATGATGTAGTCATATAGGTCTGGACCGATTTAATCTGCGTTTCTCATATAATTCCGTGATTAAGAAATCTTATTAAATCACAAGATTATCATATATGGATTAACCTTAATCCTGAAGTGATTACAGACTCTTGCTTGTTTCAAGATAGGGTTTGATGTGTTCGTTAAGGATTGCTAAGAGGCACGGTCCGAATCACTTTCACGTTGGCACTATTCTGGAATGAGTGAGAAGTGTGTGTCTCACATATATGGAATCCATTCCTTCCTGCAGGAAGTAGAAAGACAATCCTCTTATTTGTTAATCCTAGAAACTGATCGATCCCGGCAGTTCGTATTGGTTATGAACTAATTGATCACTAGTGGCTTAATGGTAAATAAGGATAAGTTGTATTGAAGAAGGTTTACGGAAATATTCCTGCTTCGTTACGGATAGTTTATGGAGGGTTAGTCTGTATGTAATGATTATATCAATGGACACTTAGCGACTCGACGTTTTGAGAATAAGTTATATCTATAATCGATAGAGTTCAGTTTCGGATTTATGGTGGCGTGATTCCGGAATTAATAAGTTGAGTAGAAATTTTATGTTCAATGAATATTTTATTCAATTTATTGTAGCTACTGGTTATAGGTCCATGGTCCCCGGGTTGGCTCCTAACACGCAAGTTTTTTCTCGTTTTAAGGAACCTCGAGAATATATTAAATAGTTGGTCTATTTAATGAATATGACATTTTATTTATTTGGTAAATAATATTTAAAATAGGAAAGACATATTCTATTAAAATGGCTAAAAAAAGTGGCGCCCCATATTGTGGATAATTAGGAAAAGAAATTTTTCTAGATTATGTAACAAGTGTAATTAATTAATTATCTATTTGTTGGATAATTAATGGAAAAATAAGAGATTGATTTTTTGGGAATTATCTCTTATTTTATGATAAAAATATCTTTTCCTTATGGGAATAGGTAATTGTGGTGTGAAAATGATAACTCTCTTAACTAGTTATTTTCCTATATAAAGAGAGTTCCTCCTACAGAATTGGAACATCAGATTGGCGGCACATCTAAATAAAAAGGAAGAAAAATTAGTTTCTTGCCTTAGTCATCAAGAGAAGAAAAACCTAGGGTTTTTCTTGTGCATATTCGAGGAGGTTCTACGGCGAGGATCGACTTCCACCAGTCGTCGCTAGGAGATACAATCCGGAAGACTACGGCTTTTCCCTTGGTCGACTATTTCTTCCTCTCCGTTTGTTGGGTAAATCTACTAACTTTCTTGTAGTTATTAATTAATTATGCGAATCGAATCGTGGTAAAATCGCATGCGAATTTATTCGTAGCTTTCATTGTGCATGATCGAGTGTCTCGATCGGTGCAGTGAATCAGATCTGACGATCTTATTATGGATCGGATCCGGATTCGGGTTTCTGTATATCCAGCAGTTATCTTCTGGATCATAAAATAAACCTCCACTCGTTCCTTTAGGATAGCCCACAAACAGACATACTTTTGTACGTGCTTGCAATATGCTAGTCTTGTCTTCCAGCACATGTGCAGGACATCCCCAAATGCGAAAGTGGCGTATGCTATCGCTCCGCCCCTTCCACAAGTCCAGAGGTGTCTTTTCGACAGACTTTGACGGAACCACATTCAATATGTGAACCGCTGTTGTAAAGCATATCCCCAAAAGGAAACTGGCAGTGATACGTAGCTCATCTTTGACCTGACCATGTCAATCATTGTTCTGTTTCTCCTCTCAAAGAACTCCATTTTGGTTGAAGTGTTAGTGCAGGTGTTGAACAGCTGAGCAGATCCCATGTTCCAAGAGGTAATCAGTGAAGTCAGTATCCAAGTACTAGCCTCCTCGATCAGAACGAAGGCACTTTAATGATTTACCCAGTTGCCTTTCGGCCTCTGCCTGGAATTCTTATGCAAAAGATAAAAATATCCATATCTTGAGTAGTCATCGATGAAAGTTACGAAATACTCGAAACCACCCCTAGCCTGTACATTCATCGGACCACATCTCTGAGTGTACTAATTCCAAAGGTTCTTTGGCTCTATTTCCCTTTGATGAGAAGGGTGGTTTAGTCATTTTTCCCTCCAGGCAAGATTCATAGACTGGGAGTGTGTCAACAGATAACTCACTCAAGGGACCACCCTTGGCTAGTCTTTTGATCCTTTCCAAGGAAATATGACCAAGTCTTAGATGCCAAAGGTATATATGTTTTATCATGGTGAGAAACTGTCTGTCTTTTTAACAGATTTCTGATGTTCTACTTTAAACATTTCAGTGTTACGCAGTGGAGTTGCTATCGGTTTAACAAAATACAATCTGTTTTCCAAAATTGCACAACAAATATCACGACCATTTCTGGAAATGACAATTTTATTACTATCAAAAGAAAGAGAATACGATTGTACTTGCAACATTGAAACTGAAATTAAATTTCTACGGAAATTTGGAACAAAATAAACATGGTTTAAAACCAAGAATTTATTGCCAAAACATAAACTAACTACTCCCACTACTCTAGCTGAAACCACTACATTGTTGCCAACTCTCATTGTCAGCGTGCCTTCCTCTGGCTCCTGATACGAACTAAGGATCTGCAAAGAAGAAAAAACATGGTTAGTAGCTCTAGAATCTAGTATCCAAGTTGACACATCTTTAGCTACTGTATAGGATTCCAAGACTAGTAATTCAGAATTACCTGTCTTATCCTTTCCATTGTTCTCAAGGCCTTTCCCTTCCTTAGTCTCTTTGAGGTATGCTGGACAATAGCGCCTCCAATGTCCTACGTCATGGCAGTGGAAACATTTCCCCTTGGGCTTGGAAGTTGCCTGTTTAGCTTTCTTCTTCATCGGCTTTGCACGATTCTCTTCACATTTTGGCTGCTTTGCCTTGGGCTTATTCTCTAATCCAGAGTTCGATGCCTTAGCTTCGGCCACGTGGGCCTCGGCCTTTACTTTCCCTTCTCGGCTTCTTCCAGAGGAGATAGCTTCGAACACTTGCAGTTCATTAATCAACTGAGTCAGATCAAATTTGAGTTTGTTCATGACATAGTTACTCTTGAACTGGAGGAACTCAGGTGTAAGTGATTCCAAGATCATACTCACTTGAGTTGCATCGTCAAATCTAGAGCCATGAGTCTCAGCATCAGCAAAGTAGTTAATCATGTTCATCACATGACCAGTTATTGACTGACCTTTCCTCATTTTGGCATTTATGGCCAACTTGACGGCCTCATGTCTTGCTTGATCAGATGGGGCACCAAACATGGAAATAAGGGAGTCCATGATTTCTCGTGCACTCTTTATGTTCTCATGCTTGGTCCTTATGATCTCCGACATGGAGGCCAGCAAGATGCCACGAGCCTTATTGTCCGCCTCTACCCATCGCTTATGGTCATTGCGTAAAGCTCGTGAGGCGTTCATGGGAGGAGTCGGCGGACAAGCCTCAGACAGGACAAACTTGACGTTTTCGAAGATGAGCACAACGTTGATGTTACTTTTCCACTTGTTAAAGTTGTTACCGGTCAATTTTTCATTTAGCAGATTTGTTACTCGAGCAGACATTATGCTGTAGAATAAAAATGACAGAAATAAATCAAATCATACTACCACACCTAATTATGATTTTAGGAATAATAAACGTGATGTCATGCATGTAGTTTATCCTACCATTCCAAGGATTCAATCTCACATCATCTTTGCCGCCCTTGCGGTCGGTTATCGATGACGGTCAAATTATACCCGTAAAAGTCATCAACATTGACCTTAAATCGAGATTAATAATGTATATTTCATATTAAATCACTCGTTTATATTTATTATTTAATGTTAAGTGATTATTAATATGATATTTGGTATTTAAATGTTTTTATTATTAAAGACCGATTTATTGTGCGATAAATGCGGATTTTGCGAGATCGACAAATCGAGAGGATAAATGTCATTCAATCAATGGATCTCAAGATAATAAGGAAGAAAATCGGAGCATTAATCAAGAGATAAATTAGAGAAATCGGATCAAGACGGAAAGAATGCGTTGGGGAACAAGTCGAGACAAAGAGACGCGTTTAACACGTGTAAAAAAGGGCTCGGTCGACCGAGCCTATCCATTCGATCGACCGAGAGAGTCGGCTCGGTCACTGAAGTTTATCCGGCGAGAAATCGCGTGTATATCTTCTAGATCCTTCCTAGGTCGGCAAAAAGCTCTATATAAGCGACTGAAAATTTGTAAAAAGACACCAACACACACCTTAGACATACATACAATCCCTTCATTCTTTCTTCAATCTTACAATTCATAATATAACTTTGATACAATGTAGAATAATTTGAGGGTTTCCGGCAATTTAAGAATTTTACGCAATATGCAAGCCTTTATTTTCTGTCTTCTTTCTTTTAAGTAATTAATCCCTCCCAATTATGTTTTATCGTTTGAATTAGTTAATCATAGCTAGATGATGTAGATCTAGGCTATGACGTTAGGGATGTGGCGACTCCTTGTCTATGGGGACCCCATAACCTACGTCATACACTTAGTATTTATTCATGAATCTACTTGATTTAATTAATGCGTATCTATGTTAGTTTATATGAATCTTGTGTGCAATTCTTGTTTAATGCTTACGTATGATGAAACGCTGAGAGATATATTCTAAGATAATCTGGGGTTGAAATCGTTCGGGTGACCGAATAAGTTCATTCGGTCGACCGAGCCTATTCACTCGGTCGACCGAGCCCCTGTCGTCTGTTAATTACGCCACGTCTTTATGGTTAGGTTAACCTATTTGAATTTATTATCTCAGTAGGTATGGTTATGGCTACGTTACTCGCTTAGTTTAATTAAAATGTGTAAAAAGGAAATACCAATATAAAACTCTTAGGTAGGCTTATGAATTGCTCTTCACGGACGTTCAACAATATCTAGGTAGGTTTATATTTGGGAATTGCATGCACACGCTTATACGTCGTCGTAGATTAGCATGAGACTATAACTTGGTAATTGCTAGTTGGACGAGAGCTTGAGTAATCGCTTAGGAAGTACGCCTAACCATAGGAATGTTCCTGAGGCGAGGTGTACGATTAATATCGGCATCCTTAGTGTCGTAAGCATGCAAGTTATATGAGATGGATACCCAAAAGGTGAAGTCACGTAATGTAGCACGCAGTGATCTAGCAACCTAACCGGTGCTAAGTCAAGTTAAAGGGGATGACTCCCGTAGCCAATCTAAGATAGATACAAACGGATTGACGCTTAATAAGTTCGGTTTATTATATAAATTATCTAGGTCCAAGCGATAAAGACTATAATTGGGGAGGTTAATTACGTTGTGTCGAGTCGTGTCTTTACCTTTCTTGTCCTATGTTGGTCGTGAGACCGCCTCATGTCCTTGACATGTTTAATTAATTGTTTGTATATAAGATGATCCACAATTGGTTCCCTGTGGGATCGACCTTGATTCACTATAGATATACTACGATGGGCCTAGTCCTCTTGCTAGTATTGGTTTATGGTGGTCAAGTTTATTATAACCTGATTGACCCCGATCATGTTTTTTGCGCCGTTGCCGGGGAACCAACGGTCAATTTTATATATAAATAATTTTCTTATTCATGTCAAGTTTTCTATTTTAGAGTCTGTTTTTGAGTCCCTCTGGTTGTCTGCTATGTGTAAAAATTCCAGAATCTGGAACAGCTGGTTTCGCTCCCAGCGAGACTGCCTCTCGTTGCCAGCGAGCCTGGTTCTATTTTCTAGGACTTCGCGTGTCTGTTTATCCCCGTATGTTTAATCCGTAGGTCTGATAGCAGCATGGGAAACCATGTTAAAATCGATCTATGGTCTGCATTTTGTTTTTCTTACTGCTTGCGAAAACCAGGAAGCAATAATGCAGAGTCGATAATTTTCACGGTACCGAGAAAATAACCCAAAGAAACATGTGGAGCTATGAATCTAAGATGGGAAAAGCGATGGAAGCAATACCTTTAAAGCACAAAGATGGCTCGAAAAAATTTTAAAGGCTTAAATTCTTAGGTGGTACAATGTTGAAGGCAAGGTACTACCTTTTTTTTTTGCTTATGTTTTACTACCTTTTGGTTTTTGAACATAAGTTAGCCTATACATGAACCTTAGTATGAATCGTAGCCGGAGTTGGTTTGTAAGATTAATTTTATTAGTGTGGAAGGTTACGCCCCAAATCTGTCTCATCTAGAGGTGTAGGAAACATGTAGTAGTTGAAGGAAGCGATGAATAAAGAGTTCCTCGTAGTTACTGTTAAAATCTCATTGTCCTATGCATGAGATTGCCTACTGGCCATGGGAGCAACAAATTGTGTAGTTTAAGCATTCGCAATCTAGAGAAGACGTTGAGTTTTGAGAGAGCATAATGAAGCAGCATTATAGAGGATGTGATCAAAATGGGTCCCTAGGACTAAATCTTTTTAGAATTCACTAGTTCCTACGAGGTAAGAGCTTTGTATAAATGGTATGGATAAATGTCGTTTCCTAGGTCTCACAACCAGGGGAAGGGTATTAATCCGCAACAGCGATGGGCCCACCTCTTAAAGTGCTCAGAGGGGTCAATATCTCGTGATCCAAGAATAATGACTGACAAGGATAATTTTTTGGAACGTCGAGCTGGGGACTTTAAACTCAAAACTACTTCTTTAAAACCCTTAGGATTTCTTTTTAGGATTTTAGGTTTTTCTTTCTTTGAGTCCAATAAAAGTAACGTGACATATGTTGAGGTTTTTTATTTTGCCGTGTTCCGATGGCCATTGGGCTAAGGATGTGCAAAACTTTTTTACTCAATATAGGCCACGTGAATTAGAGTTTCTTAGGAGAGTCGAGAAATTGGTAAAGAAAAGGAAATTTAGCAATCCACCTTAAGATGGAGGCATTAAGAGAACTTGAGAATTATTGAAAATGTAACAGAAAATGATTGGTGTGAACAAGAACAATCTTGGTCAAATTCTAAAACTTTTTAGGTGATCCAAGTGAAAATCCAAAGTGATGTGCAATTCATTCTGCAATTATCCTTATCTTTCCCTTTACACTTTTTCACCTTCAAACTTTTCGATCCTCTCACCAATCTGCCCCAACAGTTCATATTTCTAACCATTCTTTCATCGCCTCTCTTTCTTTCCACCCGTTTCACTCTCCCACCCAATCCCATTCATTTAAACAATTCTCAATCCCAAAAACACAATTTCTTACCCACCCTTTATCTTTTCTTCCCATCCTTATGTGTATTTTTTTTTCTAAACCCATCATAGTCTCAACCTCCATTTTGTTTACACAATACCTATGTGTTGCGGAATTTGAAATATTGCTATGTTTTAATGATTATCTTTTATCATTTTAGTTTTCATGATCCTAGCTAGGGTAAGTGCCCTGAACCTAGCTAGATTTTGAAGTTTTTTGGTTCGATCAAAATACAACTTATCTTTCTACTGGAAGTTTTAAATTTCACACTTTTCCGACTATTCCGGCATTTCTAGATGATAAGTTTTGTTCTGAACTATCACACCGATCCGACCTTGTTGATGACGGTTATGACTTTTACGTGATACATTGGGTTATTAGTAATTTCGAGGAGTACCTACATCTCCCTAAGTTGTTGATATCCAATGCAAGCGAGATGTTTCTGCGTTAAGTATTTGATTTTATCTTTAGCCAATAGGTCACATTCAATCTGTTATACCTTACCAAGTTTCTCTTTTCCAGGATTGAATACCTTTTCGATCGAGTCACCCTCGTGTTTTCCCACGTCGGGTAATGCTTTTTGATATTTGTCTTCTCCACCCGATTTTAAGAATATTTAGGTGGTGGAGGTTGTAGATGGAGACCACCATCTTTAGTTGCTTGTTTATTTTTATTTCTATTTAGTATTTTTCTTTTTGGTTTCCCTTGTCATTGGTTGTATAAAATAAAGTGGCTTAAACTATTTTTAGGTATTTATACCTCATTACTACCACATTATTCTATAACTTCCATAGACATGGTGTTATTAACGGTTTAAGTGGAGTTTGTGCCTTATACTGAGTTTTCACTTGCTTCTCCACAATGTGCTGACATTTACTCCGATATTGTTCCTTTCCTTGAGAGCCGTTTCCAGAGCTAAGTCTATTTCTTAAATTTTCATTTATTTTTGTCATTGAGGACAATGCCATGTTTAAGTGGGGGGTAGGAGACTTAGCAATGTTATGTTATGATTGAAATTTGAATGAAACGGTAGAAAAATTGAAAAATTGAATACATACCATATTATTTATCTCGTACCCTTAGAATTGTGAGTTCTAGCTAAGAATTGATAGGAAATAAACCAAGTTTCATGAGTACGTGATCATTTTATACTTATGTTAAGTAAATTTAAGGATATTCATGCCCGTTTTTGCAAGTAGTTATTTATTATTCAATTACTCAATATGTGAATCCAGTATACCGCGCAAATCATAATAACTGAAGAAATTATGTGTACATTGCATAGATGATTGGTTATGTGAACTTAGTATCAATATCTATCTGCTGATGCATTCTTATCTTTTAGCCATTAAAGCGAGTAATAAGCTTGAGAGCGTACTGTGTTTTAGCAAAATGTTAGACACTAGGCTTGTAGTGACATTACCAAAGTAGCCCCGCTTGTGGTAATATTCGATGCTATACATGATCTAAGATAGGGGATACTCTAAAAGTTTTCTTCCTTGAGATTGATAGTATTTGAAAAATATGAAGAATTGAAGAAATTCAACTTTTAAGAGGCTTTGAGTAGTACTCGGTCTCCAAGTCCAAAATCCCTATAGATACGCTCTTGCTTATTGCTCTAGTGCTCTAACCATTGCGAGGCATAAGAAGTATGAATGCTATGGTTGGCAGGTTGAGATTGCGAAGTTAGCATAAACTCTAATCTTGCCACGAATATATAAATGCACATGCACACATCACTTCGATTCATAGTAAGTAGTGAATAATGGATATCTTATGAGCATGACTAGTATGAGTTGACTTGAGTTTCTTGCGAAAGTATGATTTGACCATAGAAAATGTTGTCTTGGGGAATGACTTATTGATGCTTTGTTCGGGACGATCAAAGTCTAAGTGGGGGGTAGTTGATGACGGTCAAATTATACCCGTAAAAGTCATCAACATTGACCTTAAATCGAGATTAATAATGTATATTTCATATTAATCACTCGTTTATATTTATTATTTAATGTTAAGTGATTATTAATATGATATTTGGTATTTAGCAGTTTTTATTATTAAAAGACCGATTTATTGTGCAATAAATGCGGATTTTGCAGATCACGACAAATCGAGAGGATAAATGTCATTCAATCAATGGATCTCAAGATAATAAGGAAGAAAATCGGAGCATTAATCAAGAGATAAATTAGAGAAATCAGATCAGCACGGAAAGAATGCAGTGGGGAACAAGTCAGACAAAGAGACGCGTTTAACACGTGTAAAAAAAAGGGCTCGGTCGACCGAGAGAGTCGGCTCGGTCACTTGAAGTTTATCCGGCAGAAATCGCGTGTATATCTTCTAGATCCTTCCTAGGTCGGCAAAAAGCTCTATATAAGCAGCAGCTACGAAATTTGTAAAAAGACACCAACACAAACCTTAGACGTATACAATCCCTTCATTCTTTCTTCAATCTTACAATTCATAATATAACTTTGATACAATGTAGAATAATTTGAGGGTTTCCAGCAATTTAAGGGCTGCAATATGTAAGCCTTTATTTTCTGTCTTCTTTCTTTTAAGTAATTAATCCCTCCCAATTATGTTTTATCGTTTGAATTAGTTAATCATTGCTAGATGATGTAGATCTAGGCTATGACGTTAGGGATGTGGCGACTCCTTGTCTATGGGGACCCCATAACCTACGTCATACACTTAGTATTTATTCATGAATCTACTTGATTTAATTAATGCGTATCTATGTTAGTTTATATGAATACTGTGCGAATTACTATTTAATCTGTTCTGTATGATGAAACGCTGAGAGATATATTCTAAGATAATCTGGGGTTGAAATCGTTCGGTTGACCGAATAAGTTCATTCGGTCGACCGAGCCTATTCACTCGGTCGACCGAGCCCCTGTCGTCTGTTAATTACGCCACGTCTTTATGGTTAGGTTAACCTAGTTGAATTTATTATCTCAGTAGGTATGGCTATGGCTACGTTACTCGCTTAGTTTAATTAAAATGTGTAAAAAGGAAATACCAATATAAAACTCTTAGGTAGGCTTATGAATTGCTCTTCACGGACGTTCAGCAATATCTAGGTAGGTTTATATTTGGGAATTGCATGCACCTGCTTATACGTACGTCGTAGATTACCGTGAGACTATAACTTGGTAATTGCTAGTTGGACGAGAGCTTGAGTAATCGCTTAGGAAGTATGCCTAACCATAGGAATGTTGCCTATACGAGGTGTACGATTAATATCGGCATCCTTAGTGTCGTAAGCGTGCAAGTTATATGAGATGGATACCCAAAAGGTGAAGTCACGTAATGTAGCATAGTGATCTAGCAACCTAACCGGTGCTAAGTCAAATTAAAGGGGATGACTCACGTAGCCAATCTAAGATAGATACAAACGGATTGACAATTAATAAGTTCAGTTTATTATATAAATTATCTAGGTCCAAACGATAAAGACTATAATTGGGGAGGTTAATTACGTTGTGTCGAGTCGTGTCTTTACCTTTCTTGTCTTATGTTGGTCGTAGACCGCCTCTATGTCCTTGACATGTTTAATTAATTGTTTGTATATAAGATGATCCACAATTGGTTCCCTGTGGGATCGACCTTGATTCACTATAGCTATACTACGATGGGCCTAGTCCTCTTGCTAGTATTGGTTTATGTTGGTCAAGTATATTATAACCTGATTGACCCCGATCAGTATCAGCATAATTACGATTAAATTGAGACAATCTATCTCAACAATTAACCATTAAGAATCAGACATCTTTTATTTAACTGTTCATTACCTTCCTTTTTCAGCCAAGATATTTCCAAAAAAAATATCCTTTTGAGTGTGACCGACTATTTCAGATCTCAAAGTGCGCCCCGAGTATGCCGCTGCAGGGTCGGTCAGTGACTCGACGAGTACCCAAAATCCTATCCTTTCAGAGACCAAGCCTTGAATTTTGATAGGGGTGAAGGCTGTCCGCAGGGGCCGTAATCAAAGCGGCTCGAGGCGTCACCCTTCTCTCACTTGCTTGTGTCAACAGTGGAGGCCGTGGGGTTGGTTGTCACCTTCCCCGCTCTCACTTGTTATTTTGAAAATTAGGTAGTCTCTTTAGGATTTTAGAAGTTTCAAATAATACAAAAAAAAACAATAAATCATGAATATTTAATATAATCCTCCCACTAGTTCATCGGTTCCAAATACCGTCTAACTGGTGTCACTATATCCACGATCCTCCAGTTTTTATGGATTAAAATTCTTCTGTGTAGACACTACACAAATAAAATTCACAAAGAATTTTATTATCCTAATAGGTCATGATAAAAGTTTTATGATTGCAGAATTTTTCCAATAAATCAAGAAAAACAATCACTAACTTATCGGTTCCAAATACCGTCTAGTTGGTGTCCAATTTTTCATGATATTCCATTTTTTTTATTATCAGAATTCTAATTTATGTAGACTACATAACCTAAACCCAAATTAAGTTTATCATGTGAATTTTATATCCCGATAAAATTCTGTTTCCTTTAATTAATTTAATTATCTTTAATCTAAATTAATTATCGTGTTGATACATATCTAATTAATTTCAATATTAAATTTCTACATGTATGCATATGCTAGGAGTGGAATTCATGAATATGATGCATGACATGGTTATATCACATTAATAGTCATACAAGAAAATAAATGCGAAAAATAAACTACTGAGAGGACCGTTGGTACCACCGTATCTAATCTATAAAACAAATAAATAAATAAACCCTAAAATTATTTGTAGCCGCCGTCGGGTATAAGAATTTTCTGCTCCATATTTTTAATAAAAAGCCCATCTAGCTGAATTGGTTGAAGCTCCTTCTTCCTTCATCACCACCCGAGTTCGAATCCCCTCCCCCCCCCCCTTCCTTTTTTCGTTTTTCGTTTTTTTTTTCCGAGCAGAATTTTTTTTTTCGAACATGGATTAATTTTTCTTTTCGAACAGAAAAAAGAAAAACACAAAAAAAAATTCAAAATTGGTCCGGCCAAGGGGATTCGAACTCATGTCTGCAAACCATTGAACTGTGACTTGACCACTGCACCGACATTCAGATATGATGAAGAATGCATCCGATTTAAATAAATAGGGATCGGCCGATGTAAAATATGTTGGTCCCTTGAAAAGGCTTTAGTTAAGTTTAGAGGGGGGGGGGGTGAATAAACTTAACACTTAAAACTTTGGAGTTAACAAATTACAAATTCGCTGACTTGGCGATACTTGATGAAATCTGCTGAGACCTCGATAACTTTCACTGATAAATGATGAGTCTCACCGACAGATTCGATTTGCTGAATTTGTGCAAATGAATAATATCAAAATTAAGCCTTGTTACTTGTTGTTAAATATGTTACTAAGTATTAGATACTCATTAGTGTATGTGTGTGATTTCATTTGCTAGATTCAAAGAGTTGATATGAATAATGACTAAGTGCGTAAAGTAAATGCATGAAAGTAAGTAGAGATTTTTATAGTGGTTCCAGGTGATGTAATCCTGTCGTCCACTCTTCTCCCTGTGATGTTGGAGGAAATTCACTAGAGATCTTTGAGTTATCTGTTACAAAGATTCCTAAGTTGTTTGTCCTTCACCAATAACTATGGCTTCACAAGCGGCCCAGGAGCAGTAGGATTGCTTTGCTCCCGAGTCTTCCACTGGTCCTTGAAGGGTAGAATTGCCTCTTCACCACTCCACCACAAACAACGATCTTTCACACCAAACGATGCTTCACTTTGTCTTGGCCGAGTTCTTTATAAAATAAAGATTGAATCAAGTAAATGATTCAATTGCAAAGGCAGCTTGATCGGGATGATATAATCGGCAGCTTGCGCCTTCAAGTGTGTATGCTTGATGCGGCTTGAACACGAATGCACTTGAAGAAGATAACTAGATCAGCATTTTTAAGCTCAAGTAAGTTCATAGGTGTTTTTCACTCAATGTTATCACTTGAAGTTTATTCCAAAATTCATCATCCTCTTCTTGAGTTGAAAGTCCTCTATTTATAGGTAGGAATGCATGTGACTTGAATTTGAAATTCAAATGTGACCGTTCCTTGTATTTGTCCCATCCTCACCGCATTCTGTCACTATTCATGGGGTGACATTTATCGAGATTACTTTTTGACATCGATCATGTCCCACCCTTTGACTTGTATCCAATGGATAAGAATGTAAATCATCCCAACGTCTTTTTAATCTCACCTTTGATTTGCTTGATAAGTCGAGGGTAGTTGGTCATTCTTATCCATGTAATCTTCCAATAATCTTGAATTAAACGAGGTATATATCAGCAGGTTCATCAGTCTGCTGTAATACCAATCAGTCTGCTGAACATCTTATTTGTATTTCATTTGGGCGAGAGGGAGGCTGTGAGTCACCTGGGCTACGGGATTTTTCGGTTGGTTGATTCTCGAAATCACCTCGTAAAATATAATGCAGCTGATTACTTTTATCTAACTTTTATTTGTGAAGTTAGACTACATCATTTTAAATATAACTAAGTTCCAAACATCATCCAACTTGTGGAACTTAGACCTTCTACACAAGGTATATGTAATCAGTTTAGGTCATCACAGACTTGCCTAAATTCTGATTCCATATCCTTGACATTAAATACTAAGTTTGATCCCTTAGCCTTCATTTCACGAGTTTGAACCCTCACCTTCATTTCTTGAGTTTGAACCCTCACCTTGATCTTGTCTCTTGGAGTTTGCAGACGAAGTCTCTCGACCTATCTACCCTCTCGACTGGACCGATCTGGCGATAAACGATCAATGACCTTTTTACAGTGCTTGTTTGATCAAACCTATTTATGAATCAAACTCTAATAAACCTATACATTTTATCTAGACATCTTTTTGCCTTTGCACTATAACAGCTAGTATGGCACTCATCATCAAAACTAAGAAATAAGTCCAACAATTTCCCCCTTTTTGGTGATGATTCCACTACCTCAACTAATCAACCAAAGCAAAAGATAAAAGCACAAACAGAACAAATTCAAATCAATTCTCATTATAAATATTTGTTCACAGATTATTCAAACTAGATACAGCAAAGATAAACAGTGATAAGTAGCTGATCTATTGTCTCTTCTCTCTTTCTTGTCTAGCCTTCTCAGCTTGCTCTTGATAGGCTCTGATCTCTTCTATCATTTCAATCATCCATTCATTCTCAATTAGTGTAAAATCAATATAGTGATTGACTTGTTTCCACCAGTTCCATGCTTCAGGCAAGATGAGATTGATCTGATTCACCCTGAAGCCAAACTTCATATACAGCTCCTTAAATTCATTCAGTGAATCTTTTGCTTTTGTAATTGGCAGCACCTTTTCACCTTTGCTACTTCTTCTACCTCTGGTATTTGCTCTTAAAGCTTTAATCCTTGCCTCCCAAAACTTCAAACTCAAGAAGGAGTTAAGACCTTCATGAAATCCCATGTCACGATAAGGTCTCCTTCTCATTGTATGAAACTCTTTCTTGTCTTGTGATAGGAGATCATCGAGAGTTGCAATCTGCCAGTGCGGGTTGCCTAAAAGCATTTGTATCATCATCCATCTTTTACGTGCAAAGAGTCTAGCGACCTCCTTTGTTGCGGTGATTGGCCCTCTTCCCCCTTAGTGACATCATCAACAAAGCGTGAGATGAGGCCATGAATAGCTTCTCTGTGATACTATCACTCTGTGTAATTGACTGCCATAGTTCCGATTCTAGTATCAAGTGAAGTAATCCTTGATTGCAGGGTCTCCTCCAGTCTGTTGATCCTTTCAGTGAGTTTGGGATCAGGCATAGCAGGTTGTTGTGCAGCAGCAGGCTCAGCAAGTTTGGGAGCTTCAGCAAGCTTGTCAAGTTTCTCATGTATAGAGACAAGTTGATCTTTTAGAGACTTGTCTTTGGCTTTATTTCCAACTTTGATACCCTTGACATCTAGTATCAAATCATTCAATGCATTTTGAGTAGATGCAAAGTTTGAAGCAAGCTATGTCGATGATTGTTTATTATCATTTACCATCTTTATCGAGTTCTTCAAATATACTGTTTCTTACTGTCCAATTGAGTTCTTAACTGTTGCATGTCATTTCTTACAGTTCTTAACTCATTGACAACTTCAATTGGCACTCCACTGGCCATTCTACTATCAGTAGATCCATCAGCAGGCTCCTCAACTCTATATTGTGCCTGTTGTCTGCTGATGACCATTGCTCTACTCATATCTCTCCCGGCGAGGGAGAGTCCTTCCTCAACCATTGCACCAAGAACATCTTCAAGGATAGGATCTTGTGCGGGTTCTTCAACAACTTCTTCTTCTCCAAAATTTGAAATTCTTCATCATCAGTAGTCATAGTCCAAAGAAATGCTCATCCTCACAAACAAGATCTGTGACTATCCTTCCCTCTGATGACCTTGGCTCCAAAGAGGCTCCACTACAGCAGCCTCATCAACAACAGGGGTTTCCTCCATACCCAACTCTGGTTCCAACCTTTGTCCAGGTGCTGTTTGAGACTCAGCAGCCTGTACCTCCTGTTCCAACCTTTGTCCAGGTGCTGTTTGTACCTCAGCAACCTGTACCTCCTCTTCAATTTCCTGTGGATTAAATATGGCTTCATTATCCACTTGGAAACCTTCTGCATGACCAATCTTGGTCAGAATCATGGCAGTTTTGGTGAGAATCCCTTCAAAGTCAAATCCACTTTGATATTCAATGGATTCCTCGTAACTAGCACTTGGTTCATCAAGTCGATGGTCTTTTCCACATCCAAATCAAAGGCGTCACATACATCTTCAGGTTGTGCAGCAGGCTCTTCAACAACTAACCTACCAGCACTCAATGTAATTCCCTCAGTGATTAGTGCTTCTAGATCATCCATGGTGAGATCTTGTAGATCCTCATCCATTTCTCGATCTCTTGACCCTCAAAGATCTACCAAAGATCAGTGGATCTGTTGTATGAGATGGTACATGTGTTAGTCAGACCCGGCTTGATTCTCTGGTCCAGAGGGAAAATCTCCTCTACTATCTCGATGATGAAGAAGAATCATCGGGACCATCTCTTGGATCTCTAAATTTGATACCCTCCTCCTTCCATTGCTCATCAAACGGATCCATCGATCTGGATTGCAGCAGGGTGGTGTCAACCAGATCCAACAAGTTTTCTACTCCCAAATTATCAAAAGCCCATTCTTCAAAATCATCATTGGTTGGCAAATGGCTTTTGTCTCTTATAGAAACCAAACTTCCATTGAAAATAATCGAGCAATCTGCTTTGAAGTTTGGGATCCACATAATCTTCAGTTTTCTTGCTCTCTTTCACATGCCTTTCAAAGGGCATAAAGGATCTCCTGGGAGCAGCTCCAGTAGCTTGTTGACCTCCAAAGGTTCCAACAAGCAGATTCATGGTTTCTTCTATAGATGTTTGAAAGTCAGCAGGTTGTTGTGATTGTACATTTGTACCTACTACTTCCATCTGTATCACACTTGGTTCCCCCTGACTTACATGCTCATCAGCAGGGTTAGCAGCAGACTGCTCTTCCCCCTGAACTATTGCCAAATTTGCAGGGTCTTCAACCAAGTCTCCAATCACCTCTTCAACCACCACAGCAGGTTCAGGTTCGGTGGTTTCTTTGTGGTTCTTCAAAGGGATACTACAAAGAGGCTCGAGTCGATGAAGCTCAATGTACATCCTCTACAGATTGCTCAATAACAACCTGTTCAGCATCAGTAGACTTGATAACTTCTTCATTTGAGGATTCACTGATAACAACTGGTGGAATGATAGTTAGAGGCTCAGCCTCAACAGCCTCTTCTTCCTCTTCTACTGGTGCTTCCTCTTGGACTCTTTGAGCTTCCAAGTTTTTCAACTCTTTCCCCTTGCCATATTTCTTCTTTTTGGTAACTTCCTTCATTCTTTTGGATAGGGGTTCATCATCATCAACTTTTCTAGTCAATTTTCTTTTTACTACTAGCTTCCTTACATTTGTTCTCTAAAAATTTCTCCAACAGCTTTTCTTGAAGCCACAAGCAGGTCATTAACCTCCACTTGACCTCGGCGGACTCATCGATCTGTCTTTGTTTCTTTTCTTGTTCTCTTTGATTTCAAGACTTACGTAATCTTCCTAACATCGGCACTCTTTCTCTTTCCAGTAGTTTTCTTTGGTGCAAAGAGTTTGGTGGATATTTTCTTAGTTTTTTGAACTCGCTCACCACCAAGATCACCATCATCTCCATCATCATTATCATCAATGACTCTCCGGCAATCTCTTCATCATCATCAAGTCCGAGAATTGCATAATCAATCTCCTTTTTGTATCTGGGTGATTTATGTCAATCGGTTCAAGGTCGGGAACCTCCAAGTGATTCAAAGAGTGCGAATCATCAAACCTAAGGGTAAGGCCTTTGATTTCCTTTTCCCTAGTTTGTCCTCCTTCGCAACTTTCTTCATATAAAGAATAAAGTACCTAGCCCACCAAACTTCATGCTCCTACAGATGATAATCATCGAGTTCTATCTTGGGTCCCGATAGAGTATCCATACTTGCCAACTAGCCCAAGTATGTTCTTTGCAATGAGCTTGCTCAATGATCGTATTCAATACAAATGTTTTTGCGGTTGATGCACTGATCATCGATTTGATAGTTGCATCTGTCTTGATCTCGATCTACAAAAGCCATCTTGTCCAATCCCATAGCTTCGAGGATTGATGACCATCAACAACTTCTTCAAAACCAAACACTTCTCTCAGTTGATTGGAGGAGATTACAAGTTCCTCACCATTCACAGTGGTTTTGAATGCTTCAGTTCCTTCTTCTATAACAATATTCTTCCAGAAATCAATAACATTGGTGTATGATATCGTTTCTAATCTGATGTTGAGTTTGTTCTCCAGGCCTGCAAACCTTCTTATTCTTCGACCTATATTAATGGCCAGCTCCTGTTTGGTTTGCATCAACAACATAGCCTCTTACACTTTGGCTTGATTCGATTTGAACCTCAATCTTTTCCGCCATTGAAATAAGAAAAAGATGAAGAAGAGTTGCTCTCAAATCTGTGTTCACACAAGTAGGATTTGCAGAGATAAAGTAGAAATTACAAGTAGAGAGTCCCGCTATGTAACGATCGATTATATAGACAAAGGGGTAGTTGAAGCTGTCATTGCACGTACATTGAGGTAACCACGATTAATCTGAATAAATTCTGTCTTGACACGTGGCCCATTACTCCTCCATAACGTTTGTAACCATTGGATGGTTTAACTGCGGGTAATAATGGATAGAATAAATATCCCGCCAATATGATTTTTGACTTTAATAACTTTGGTGAGTAACGTTCCATTCAAAGAGGGGTATCCTCGGCGAGGTGCCTTCAAGATCCTCTTGCGATAAGTAGGCTTCAGCGACCTGGCGATAAAGAGTACTCTGCGATCCTTGTTTTCTTCTTGTTTTGTTCAATTGATAATACAAGATGAGGTTTAATACCAATGACCCGATCATCAAGTGAGCTCACCCAACATGACAAAGACCAATCCCTTGGCAACCTCATTTGCTCAATTGTCCAAACATAAGTACATGGAATTGTTGATACCAATGACTAATCTGCTAAGTGGGCTCACCCAACATAGCAAAGACTAATCCCTTGGTGAATTCCAAAAAGACAACTGATTATCAGTCAATCTTTATAATTCCAAGTTCAGTCCTTAATTTAGCAAATCTTTCACTGTCAAGTGGTTTAGTGAAAATATCAGCAAGTTGATCTTCAGTAGGAATGTATAGAACCACCACATCTTTCTTTTCAACATGATCTCTTATAAAATGATGTCTCACATCAATGTGCTTGGTTCTTGAATGCAAAACAGGATTTTCTGTGATTGCAATTGCACTTGTGTTGTCACACATGATTGGAATTTCCCTTTCTTCAATTCCATAATCCCTTAATTGTTGTCTTAGCCATAGTACTTGTGCACAGCAACTTCCAGCAGCAATGTATTCAGCTTCAGCAGTGGAAGTTGAAATAGAATTCTGTTTCTTGCTAAACCAGGAGACCAGTCTATTTCCCATTAACGGCGATTGTGTTCTGAGGTGCTTTCTCTATCAATCTTGCATCCAAAGATAATCGAATCTGAGTAGGATATTATTTTGAAGCTTCCTTCCTTGGAATACCATATCCTACTCCCAAAGTCTCTTTAAGATACTTGAGAATTCTCTTAATCGCACTCTAAATGACTTTCTTTAGGTTTGGATTGAAATCTTGCACAAACACCTACAAACAAAGGATATATCAGTCTGGCTGGAAGTGAGATCTGACAGATCGCCTATCATCCTTCCTCATTACAAAGTCCGATCAACGTCTTTGCCTTCTTTATCTTCATCCAATCGATGTTTGTACTCATAGGAGTTGAGCTCTTAGTCTTTGTTTTCCATACCAAATTTCTTGAAAAACTCTTTGGTATACTTGGTTTGATGAATGAAGATTCCATCTTTCATCTATTTAACTTGCAATCCCAAAAAGTAATTCATTTCTCCCATCATACTCATTTGGAATTTGCTCTTCATTAGATTTGCAAACTTTTCACAAAGTAAATCATTCTCGAACCAAAAATTATGTCATCCACATAAATTTGTACCAAAGTCTTTGTCCCTTCACTGATTCTCGAAAAGTGTCTTGTCAATGGTCCCTTTTGTAAAACCATTGTCCACCAAGAATTGAGATAGAGTCTCATACCATGCTCTTGGTGCTTGTTTCAATCCATAAAGTGCTTTGTTGAGTCTTATACACTTTATCTTCTTGATCTTTAACTTCAAATCCAGGAGGTTCTTTGAACATACACTTCCTCCTCTAGGATACCATTCAAAAATGCACTCTTGACATCCATTTGATATACTTTGAAGTTCTTATATGCAAGCATGTGCCAAGAATAATCGATAGCTTCCAATCTTGCAACAGTGCATATGTTTCATCAAAATCTATTCATTCGCTTGAGAATAGCCTTTTGCAACTAGTCTGGCCTTATTTCTTACAATGGTACCAGATTCATCAAGTTTATTTCTGTATACCCATTTAGTACCAATGATATTTGCATGACTTGGCCTTTCAACTAGTGTCCAAACTTGATTTCTTTCAAATTCATTTAATTCTTCTTGCATAGCAATTATCCAACTGGATCTGGAAATTGCTTCTTCAACAACTTTAGGTTCCATTTGAGATAGAAAACAAGTAAACATAGCTTCCAGTTGTCTTCTAGTCCTCACACCTTGCTGTACATTGCCAATAACTTGTTCATGTTAGGAAATCTACGCGGGAACGCAGCGGAATTCAAAAATTTATTTCCTATCGACCCAAGATCGACTTCGTTTAAGCAATAAACAAATAGATAGTAGACGGTGGTTACCTTGGTTGATCTAAAAGATCGACGCTTTGACCGTCTAAGGAGAGTAGTTCTGCATAGAGCCGCCCAAGTGTTCGGCCTCTACCGCTAGTCCACACGAACAGCCCGCCGGAATCCCATTATGGATTGCTATTGGAAAACTCCGGTTGCTAGACCGGCCCTTTTCCCCTCTCTCCAACTCTCTATAGGATGCTCTCTATCTTACACAAGAACTATTAGTTCTTGGAATTGTGATGTACAAAAGAGCTTGACACCCACACTATATTTATAGTGTATATGGCGCCCCAAATATGAGTGGAGGAGAAGAAAACCTTTTTCCAATAAAAATAAGGAAAATATAATTGATTGATTTATCTCATTTATTATAATATCTCATATTAAATAAATCTAGGATTTTTTGTCAATATCTTATATTGAATATTCCCAAGATATAGTCAATATCTTATATTGAATATTTATCTTTATTATATTACCATAAATCAATTTACACATGTGTATATATATCACACATATATATAACACATATAAATCTATTAATATATACCAAATATTTTGCATACAGCAAATCCAATTTGCAATCAATGAACACACACACGCATGCATTCAATATATATATTATTTTATTTTATTAATATCTAATATTAATAATAGGTAATATCATTAATTAAATTGCACAATCCAAGTGTATCTTATGCACAAATAATTTGCGCCACCTTTAGCCATAATTTGGCTTCCGGAATATTCTTTAATTAATATAATTAATATAATTAATATCTTGTATTTAATTTATTCATAATAAATAAATACCATCATATTAATTTACCACTATAACCTTTATAGTCTCGAGATAAACTTTCCTTATTTGGTTATCATCTATAACCACATTTTAATCCGGCTAGATGTTCTTATGTGTGTGACCCGATTGGCTTCCGAATATGTTGACCGTAGACACAAAGTGCAAATTACGAAAATGCCCTTCATGCCTAACGATCACGGGATAGCGTCTAGCAACACACCGTGACCCCCAATCATCGGAAGAGTCAAATGCAATGACTACTACCTTTCATGTGAAACAGTTACCGTGTAACTTACAATCCTATCGCTGTAATAATATCCATACGGTCGTTAGTCGAGTGTCAAAACATCAACGACCGTATCTTATAATCTGGATATCAAGCTCTCTCGAAGTAACACATTTACTCCCACTTTGCAAAGATTCACGAGAGTAAGACATTCCTTATAAGAAGGCCATTTCGGATATTCGATCCCAATCATAGGATACGCGATTCCCGGACGACCAATCATGTATACTCCGCATGCTTCAATATCATACCCAATCACTACCGCATGATCGCCCCGTGGCTAGGGGAAACCTCAATAGTGTCAAAGCATGACAATCCACACCGTGATGCCATGAAGACTCGGTCTTAAGGATAATTACACAACCGCCACATAGTGTGACACTTATCCGTGTAAGTGGGTCGATCCTAACGTCGCATTCTCTAATACACGTCCACGTCATGGTCCAGTGTCTCTACACTTCGATAGACGAGATCTATCCATGCCCTTAAAGACAGAAGACATCTAATACGTGCTAGCCTGTTTATACTATCAATGCCCTGTTTAATAGTACATCAGCCTAGAGACATTTAAGTATCAAACTTATTAAAGTGATTAGAGATCTCATCAACCATGATCGCCTATCATGGTTTCTCTAACACAGTTTAATACTAAGGACGTTATCATATAACAATTCATAATTGGTTCTTTAAAAGAACATATATATGACAACAGAAAAGCCATTTAATATATGTATAAACGTAAATAAATAGTAGAAATGATCCGACCCGGTCGGATCCGGTCCAACCCGATTGGGTTTAGGACACTATTTCAACAATCTCCCACTTGGCCTAAAACCAATCACTCGCACACACAAGACCAAGTTGAAACACAAGAATCTCATGCAATACTCGCAACTAGCCCTAGCCATGAACGGATCACTATCCGTGGGGACTCAGACTATCTTCATATCATGCTCCAAATGACCAAGTCAAAGGAACCGCCTCAACACACACACGAATCTCCGGCGAGACCCTGGTCCTTGCTTCAAGCAATGAATCCACTTACTATATCAGCTATATAGAAAAGGTGGAAGAACCGTACAAGGTTCAAGAATGAACCTTCTAGATCCATGTCTTGCTCGCCTCCCGCCTCCTCTAAGGCACTCACGTGTTTTGGCCTAGTTGTAGAATTTACTGATGACCCATCAGCTAGAACATTTCCACTCAACTGTATCACTTGATCAAAGTGATTGCAAACCAGCATAAAGAGCTCCCACTCACCTTCATAAGGCTCGGGATATACGTCAGTATATCTACGTTTATTTATTTCCAAGTTTCAATAAACTAGGAAACCATCCCTAACTTGTTTAAGGATATTCTCGACATTCACCAGATTTACTTTCATTAATTGCTCACGACAGTTCATGAACTATGAACATCTGGCATTACCTTTATGATGGTTCCTATCGCAGTAGCAAAGGAAACCTTCCATAAGCATCATCTTTCACCTTATCCTTAGGACCAACGTCCTAACATAGATAGATCTTGAGATCTATGCTAAACTTCTTTTAGCATCACATCTATATAGGTAAACTATAATTTAACAGCAGCTAAATCTATCACTATAGATTCTTATTTCCAAAATAAGAACTGCCAATCCAAGTGCTTTCGTAAAGACCTTGAACTACCAAACATTAATTGACTGTGACATGGGTATTAATTCTTGAGAGAGATATCCAATACCTTACTCAAAAATAGTAATGCACTCCCACTATCCATCTTGCACATTGGGCATATCCTTCTTTTGACTAAATCAAAACTCCTTTGATTATCAAACAAAGAAATTGTCTAGAGAAACTTGTTTGAGTCCATAAATGGATCTCGTGGGCTTATATATCATGTTATTGTCTATGAACATTGAGCTTTCTGCCCAACGTCTTCAACACTATCATATAGCCATGATACGAAGTTATAACAAGCATCATCTCGAATAGAACTTGGCTCAAATTTGGCAAAGATAAAGGTAATTACAAGGTTTACACCTCATACCCTTCAAATTCACTATAGCCTTATGGTAATCATATTACTATCCATGTCACCTTTTTCAGGACACTCCCTTTAGGTAAGGCAGACTAGGTTCACAACCTGGTTGTCACTTGATGGAATCTAATTCAGATATTATGGCTCATAGCCATATCTCTCAATCTTGCCTTTCAAACATTCTTTCATAAGTCGTGAGATATTCATTCTTCAAGATGAACATACCAACAACCCTTTCGAGGCTAGAGGTTATCCACGGACTTGCGTAACTTTTGTGTGCCTTGAGCGGTGATCTACACCTCATCGCTATGTGGCGTCTGCTCACGTTCCATTGGTTGAATATATCTTTGTGGATCTCAAACTCTTTTGAGATCTCGATTCACTCCCACTGTTTCTTTTGGAAGAAACACTTCCTCTAGAAGACAGCATGTTTGGAGACAAACACCTTTTGCTCCGCGGACGAGTAAATAATATCCAGCGTGCTAGCTAAGATATTCCACAAAGTCGCATATGTCGTACTAGGCTCCAAGCCTTTCTGACTCTGCCTATGACAACCTCAAATCATCTATTAAGATAGATTTGACATTATCCTCTTCCATATCTAATATGGAATTTATTCAACCTTTATCTTTGGAACTAGGTTAAGTATAAGGGCACTATCCCGTAACGGGTAAGGGATACTTCGCATGGCTTGCGTCACACCTTTATCATATAAAGTGTTGTTTCCATTTTGGGATCACAATCTAATTGCATATCCCAAAGATGGTATCCTTCAAGGAGAATCTTATTCCTTTCGCATTTACTTCAAAACACTCTTGAGTATTAATTACTTCAATCCAATTGAAGATTAATTCCTAAGTAGTTCGTCAATCTCATATTCGTACTAGCTCGAACTTTTCGGGCTTTCCAAATTGTCGTACTTCAATAAATACATTCAATTATTTCTAAAATAGTCATAGAGATTAATAAACAATTATTTGTGGTATTAATTGTCACAAGCCAACAAACATCGGTATGCTTAGGCTTTAGACAATTTTTCTAGATCTTACAACCTTTTTCATAAAAGGGTATTTTAGTCATCTTTGGGTAAGATATGTATTACCCACATGATTCATAATCATATGGTTCAACATCATCAGAATGACGTTTAATCACACGCTTCCCTCCCAGAGAGACTATGTCTAGAACAGCCACAAATCAAGGATAACAGCCATACAAATATTTAGTTGAGATCTCATCACATATATCAACTATATAGTGACAACAATCTAGTATGTTAGATTCAGTGACCATCCAACTTTATCGGAATAACATTTATTCTTTACAATTGAATATGTCTTATTAAATCCTAACAAGCAACTGAAAACATGTTTTTCATAAGAACCAGAACATAATAACATTTATTTAGTTCCCATATCAGTTTACTAGATCCAGAATATGGTAAGTGTTACAACGTTTGTTTCACCTTCCATATTTGTATTCAATCTTTCTAATTTAAACACACTCGTAAGGTATCATATATCTTAGAGTTGACTTTGAACTTAGATAGATTTATCTCAACTCACTTGCCTAGAATAGAAACTTCAATAAGTTCTCTATTTAAGCACATGCCCTAACTTTCCTTTTTAATCCTTTAAGCACTTGAAAAATGTTTCTTATTGTGGTCTTCATAAGACTTAAGAAAGATCACAAGAGCTATGTCTTCAATTTCCTTTTATAAAGAAAATCTAAAGTTTATTAAATAGTTTATTTAACCTTTTGAATCGTATTCAAAACATTGACTATTTAATCAACCTTTAAGCAATGATAGAATTAAGTCGATACTTAAATCTTACAATTTTGAAAACAACCTTTCCATAATTAGACGTGGTCATTCTTATCCAACGGTTGAATTAATTGTCATCGTATGACTGAATGATCATCTTGAATCGTATCCAATATATGACTAATTCGTTGAAACTTATTTCAAATGATTTAATCATATCATGAGCTTCCGCTTTCATTAATAATTAAAGTCTCGAACCTTTGCATCAATTATGTAATCTCCTTGTCTCTAACTACTATAACGGGATGGCTCATGGCATTGCTTATTTTAAAAGGATTAAAATTACTTAACCATATTTGAGAACGTTTCTCAAAATTAACAAATCATAATTTGGTTTTACTAATCGAGAATAAAATATAAATATAAAGTTTGCTAAAACTACAACATAAAAATAAAATAAATGAGTGTTGTTGTTTATACACGCAAAATCAAAATGGTCTTTTGATTTATGATTTTGCTCCCACTAGTCAACTACTCCCAATTGACTTTCAAGAATCTTTCAAAATTTCTTTAGTGGCCAAGATCCCATCTAAACTACCCCGATTCCCGACGAGGGCGATCAACCGGAATAATTCGGTAGGTATGTAACTCTTGTCAATCACATCTCTATGTGACTCTTGGTGGTTGACTAGTCAACTCTTTGACAATTCACATCTTATGTGGTAGTCAACCCTTGCCTCTAAAATCCAAACGACCCGACGAGGCCAATCACCGCAGATACTTTTAGTCAAGTCATAACCCAATATTCGTGAGATCTCATACGATCATATCTCAATAACGACGATATACCCGTGGTAGGTCAACTCCCGACTTTGGGCCGATCGCTTGGATCCGAACAAAGGCTCTTCACCGTCATTATAATATTGGGAGACAATTTTAAACTTGATTTTTGTTGTGGAAGTATTTACGTAAATTAATTCACTTAATTAATTTTAATTATGGTCTCATCAAATATATCTATCTCTTATAGACATACATCCTACACATTTATCTAGATCGTGCCTAGTCATGCATCTATCGTATCATATAAAATAAATACAAGCACAAAATAAATAAATGCGTAAAGTAACCGGTATGATCATGGACTTTTCCTAGAGTGCGGTTTCAATACAAATCGACGAAACCGCGGTCACAATCTAAGGGTAGTGCAAACCGCCAAATAGGATCTTTAATGCACCATTCTCCAATGGGATCTTTATTTTTCGCCTTTCTTTGGTCTCCATCTTCTGCTCCATTCTTGTTACATTTAATTCTATCTAATAAAATAAATACACCCGCCGCTTGCGAGGAGCTAACGGAATGGGATAAATGCGAAAAATAAACTAGGTCACGCTCTTCATAACGGCCTAGGACAATTTTTAAACCAACGAAAAAATTAAATCATTCACATCTATCCTATCGGTCGAGTCCATGATCAATCGGGGTCCATATAATCATATTATATCTACTATATCTAATCCATACAATAAAATCTTATGAAAAAGATAAAATTAAAATTTAACTACTTGCGTCTTAATTAATCAATTAACATTTAATCTATTAAATAATTTTATCCAATCAATTAACTAATTAACATTTAATTAATTAAATGATTTTAATCGAAATAAAATTAACGATTAATTTTAAACCGATTTTAATTAATTAGAACTATTCAAAAATAAATCAAAATTAAAATTATTTCTCTTTTGTTTCTTTCCTTTTGATTCGTAATCAAAAGGGATGCCTTTGGTTTCTAAACCAAATTTGGCTTAGGCTCGCCACTTTCCAAAATCAAAATTTTGGAAGTGGCTGCGCCTAAGCTATTTACAAATCAAATATTTGAAAAGGGCCTGCGCTATTCCAAATCAAATATTTGGAAAGGCCAAATAATTTTGGTTTAGGCTGGCCACTTTCCAAAATCAAAATTTTGGAAGTGGCTTGAAGCTCAGCCTTTTCCCAAATCAAATATTTGGAAGGGCTGAGCTTTATTCCAAACAAAGTTTGGAAAGGCCATTATCATTTTAATGTCATGTGGCATCCCAATGGCCAAACTATTTGAACCATTGGTTAGCCACACGACACAACTAAACAAAGGAGATTTTAATCACAACTATGAACCATATTGAATCACAAAATACACAAAACAAAAATTTGGAGATCCGCCAAAGATTGACACCAACCGACTTCCGGCAAAGGTTGCCTCGCCGCCGCCGCCTGCCGCCGCCGCCCGGTGGTGGTGCCGCCGCCAATCGGCGAGCACCACCCGATCCCCTTTTTTTTTTTTTTTTTCATGTATCAATTTTGCAAATCAAAAATCTTTCATCTTTTAATTATGTGATTTAAACGATAAAATTAACTACGCATAATAACATGCTTATTGCTTAAGTTCGAACCTTGCTCTGATACCACTGTTAGGAAATCTACGCGGGACGCAGCGGAATTCAAAATTTATTTCCTTTCGACCCAAGATCGACTTCGTTTAAGCAATAAACAAATAGATAGTAGACGGTGGTTACCTTGGTTGATCTAAAAGATCGACGCTTTGACCGTCTAAGGAGAGTAGTTCGCATAGAGCCGCCCAAGTGTTCGGCCTCTACCGCTAGTCCACACGAATGACCGCCGGAATCCCATTATGGATTGCTATTGGAAAACTCCGGTTGCTAGACCGGCCCTTTTCCCCTCTCTCCAACTCTCATAGGATGCTCTCCATCTTACACAAGAACTATTAGTTCTTGGAATTATGATGTATAAAAGAGCTTGACACCCACACTATATTTATAGTAGAATGGCGCCCAAATATGAGTGGAGGAGAAGAAAACCTTTCTCCAATAAAAATAAGGAAAATATAATTGATTGATTTATCTCATTTATTATAATATCTCATATTAAATAAATCTAGGATTTTTGTCAATATCTTATATTGAATATTTCCCAAGATATAGTCAATATCTTATATTGAATATTTATCTTTATTATATTACCATAAATCAATTTACACATGTGTATATATATCACACATATATATAACACATATAAATCTATTAATATATACCAAATGGTGCGCATACAGCAAATCATGCATTTGCAATCAATGAACACACACACGCATGCATTCAATATATATATTATTTTATTTTATTAATATCTAATATTAATAATAGGTAATATCATTAATTAAATTGCACAATCCAAGTGTATCTTATGCACAAATAAGTTACGCCACCTTTAGCCATAATTTGGCTTCCGAATATTCTTTAATTAATATAATTAATATAATTAATATCTTGTATTTAATTTATTCATAATAAATAAATACCATCATATTAATTTACCACTATAACCTTTATAGTCTCGAGATAAACTTTCCTTATTTGGTTATCATCTATAACCACATTTTAATCCGGCTAGATGTTCTTATGTGTGTGACCCGATAGGCTTCGAATATGTTGGCCGTAGACACAAAGTGCAAATTACGAAAATGCCCTTCATGCCTAACGATCACGGGATAGCGTCTAGCAACACACACGTGACCCCAATCATCGGAAGAGTCAAATGCAATGACTACTACCTTTCATGTGAAACAGATTGCCGTGTAACTTACAATCCTATCGGCGTAATAATATCCATACGGTCGTTAGTCGAGTGTCAAAACATCAACGACCGTATCTTATAATCTGGATATCAAGCTCTCTCGAAGTAACACATTTACTCCCACTTTGCAAAGATTCACGAGAGTAAGACATTCCTTATAAGAAGGCCATTTCGGATATTCGATCCCAATCATAGGATACGCGATTCCCGGACGACCAATCATGTATACTCCGCATGCTTCAGTATCATACCCAATCACTACCGCATGATCGCCCCGTGGTTAGGGGAAACCTCAATAGTGTCAAAGCATGACAATCCACACCGTGATGCCATGAAGACTCGGTCTTAAGGATAATTACACAACCGCCACATAGTGTGACACTTATCCGTGTAAGTGGGTCGATCCTAACGTCGCATTCTCTAATACACGCCCACGTCTGGTCCAAGTGTCTCTACACTTCGATAGACGAGATCTATCCCCGCCCTTAAAGACGAAAGACATCTAATACGTGCTAGCTTGCTTCATACTATCAATGCCCGTTTAATAGTACATCGGCTGTAGACATTTAAGTATCAAACTTATTAAAGTGATTAGAGATCTCATCAACCATGATCGCCTATCATGGTTTCTCTAACACAGTTTAATACTAAGGACGTTATCATATAACAATTCATAATTGGTTCTTTAAAAGAACATATATATGACAACAGAAAAGCCATTTAATATATGTATAAACGTAAAGAAATAGTAGAAATGATCCGACCCGGTCGGATCCGGTCCAACCCGATTGGGTTTAGGACACTATTTCAACAGTTCAGCAGGGTGATTCCTTAACCATTGTGGATTTTGGTTATTTTGATTTTCAAGAACATCATCTTCAGTAGGGTCTGCTGTAGTTTCTTCTACAGGGGGGTCAGCAGATCCTTGAACTGCTTCAGTTGTTGCATCAGTAACATTATTAACAGGGTGCTCAGCAGGGGCAGTATCAGAAATTTTCAAGTCATTGAATCTTTCCAAAACTTCAACACAATCTGGATCAGTGATTTGTTGATTCTCAGCAGGTTCACACTCTTTATCTTCCATACCAGTAAACTTAGGTTCATCAAACACAACATTGATTGTTTCTTCATGTTTCAGTGTTCTTTTGTTCAGTACCCTGAATGCTCTGCTGACTGGAGAATATCCTAAGAAAATTCCTTCATCTGATTTTGGTTGGAATGTTTTCAAATGAACTTTATGATTTAGAATAAAACATTTGCTTCCAAATGGGTGAAAATAGGATATATTAGGTATCCTTTCATTCCAGATCTCATTAGGTGTCTTCAGCAGCTTCTTGTTTACTGATGTTCTGTTTTGTGTATAGCATGCTGTATTTACTGCTTCAGCCCAATATCTTTCAGGTAGCAAAGCTTCACAAATCATTGTTCTTCCTGCTTCCTTTAATGTCCTATTTCTTCTTTCAGCAACCCCATTTTGCTGAGGTGTACCAGCAGCAGCAAGTTGATGTAGTACTCCATTCCGTTCACAATATTCTCTTATAACTTTGTTGAGAAATTCAGTACCCTGATCTGATCTTATCTTTATGACTGTTAAACTTTTCTCATTTTGTAATCTCTTCAAAAGATTAGGCAAGCTTTGGAGTGTCTCACTTTTCTTGTTCATGAATATCACCCAAGTGTATCTTGAAAAATCATCCACAACCACTAAGGTGTATTTCTTTCCTGTCACACTTGTTGGAGTTATTGGTCCAAAAAGATCCATATGCATAAGCTCCAACACTCTGTTAGTTGATTGTTTAGTCTTTGACTTGAAACTTGACTTTATCTGTTTACCTTGCTGACAAGCATCACATATAGCATCCTTCTTGAATGTGATCTCAGGTAAACCAACCACCAGTTTCTTCTTTACTAACTGATTAATATCATCAAAGTTTAAGTGATTTAACTTCTTGTGCCATAACCAATTGAGTTCAGATTTGGTATGCACAATCAGGCAGGTTTCTGGAACTGCAGTAGACCAATCCACAACATACATGTTCTGTTGCCTTCTACCAGCAAGTACAACTTGATCACCTCTTTCACTAATGACAATACAATTGTTTTTGTCAAAAGTGACCTTGTATCCCATATCACGCAGAATTGTCCAATTAACTCGACAAGTTGTAGTCCAGTCCTTCCACATATGCAACATTCTTGATTGTAAGTCCATTTCTGATAAGTGTGCCATATCCTCTTGTATAACCAGGTGTATTTTTGTTGCCAAAATTCACCCTTGGACCATCTTTTGCCACAAAGTTTGTTAGACAAAGGCTTATTCTTTGTCATGTGTCCGAACATCCACCACAAAAGTACCGGACACCCTACAAAACAAAGTTAATGCATTTTAGGTACCCAAACCTGTTTGGGTCCATAGTGGTCGATGGCAAGCATGACCCTTGGTATGTTTCCATAAGGTCTTCTCTAAATGTGTCATACTTTGGTTCATACATGTGTATTCCACACATCCATAAGTTCTAACAAAGAGGTTGTGTAGGAACCACATATGTTTTCTCGGCCTTTTGGTACATAATGTTTGTTTGAAATGATTCTTGTTATTAGAAACATTTGCATAACCATAGGTGTCTTTGTCTATTAGAACGACTACAGTAATATGGAGTCTCATTGAGGTCTTGTGTAAGTCCTCCTCATTGATTCCATTGCCTAGGTTTTACTCTAGTAGTATGGTTATCTTATTGTTTCTAGCATTAGATGCAGGAATATTCCAATCATTATCAGCAGGGAACAGTCTACCTTTCCCCCTGAGATAAGTATCCCTTGAATGATCAACATTTTTGGATTTAGGATTCTTATTCTTGGAATATTTCTGTTTCTTTCCCTTCTGTGGTCCAGCAGACTTAGTAGCAGGTCTGCTATCAGCAGGCTTAGAAGGCACAGCAGTCCTATTTTTAGATTTATTCATTTTACTAGGAGCTGTTGACTTCTGAGACTTCTGATTTTGCTTCCTTGAGGCATTCTCATTTGGTTTTACTTGCTTGGCAAAGAAATTTTATCGGAGATGGATCTAGTGCAGGCACAAACTTAGGACCAATTCTGGTACTAGGTTCAGTAACCTTACTGGATCCACTCTTGTTAGATTGCTGAGTTCCAAATCCAAGCCCAGTTCTATCTCCATAAGGCTTTCCTGATTTGTATGCAGTATTGGAACAAGATGGTTCAGCAGATTCAGAGGCTGCTGGATGTTCAGCAGACTTATGCTGATTCTGTCCAACATCTTTTTCCTTACCTTTGAAAACCCTTAATTCAGCTTTCAATCTTCCAACTTCTAACTCAAGAGCCTCTTTTTCAGCCTTCACAACCTCATAACCAGATTGTATTATCCTTAGTTGATTAAGGATGGCATCCAAAGTCTCATTGTTGTCAGAATTTCTAGGATTTGAACCACAGGTTGATTCACAATCACTTCCAGCAGGAGTGTTTATAGATACAGTGTTGTATACCTCCTCAGTTTCATCCATGTTGGCCATCAAAGCATAATCCTCCATATCGACAACTTGATCTTTGTGTCATCCGATTCATTTCTTTTTTGATTCCACTTCATATCCTGATTCATCTTCAGCAACCATAGCCTTCTTGCCATGTCTTCTTTGTTGACTCTTGGTCTTCAGTAGGTCTGGACAATCAGGTCTAAAATGTCCAGGCTTCTTACAGTTGAAGCAAAGATAATCAGGTTCCTTGCCTTGTTTCAACTCAGGACAATCAGGTCTGAAGTGTCCTGGTTTCTTGCAATGAAAGCATAGATAGTCATTATCTTTCTTTGGTTCTTCTTTCCTTCTTTCAGTAGGCCTCTTTGTGAAATTTCTTGTAGGGGCTTTTCCGGTCTTCATCATTCGATTTTCTTGCTCAAGAGGGCAATTTGCTCTTGCATTTCATCTAGCATATCATCCTGTCCTCCCGATGTTTCTTCATGATGTGAAGCGACCAAGGCGATGGTCTTTGGCTCTTCCTTTTCGATCCACAGTACAAGTTTTTGCTAAATTCATAGGCCTTGAGATCTGAAAACAATTTGAAGGTATCTTCTTCATGCAACTTTCTCATTTCTTCAATTGCAGTCACCTTCATTTTCCAAACATCTCTTGCAGGTAAAGCTTCCAAGATTTTGGTGTTTACTTCCTCTTTTGAATAACTTACACTCAGCAGGGTAAGTTCATCCAATATAGCATTGAATCTTGATTCCATTTGCTCAATGGTTTCATTAGGTAGCATCTTGAACTTTTGAAACCTTTTTCTGGCCACACTGATTTTGTTCTTCTTTATTGCATCAGTGCCTTCACAGATTAAGTGAATCTTATCCCAAAGTTCCTTTGCAGTCTTGCAATCTTTGACCTTCATGTACATATTGCTATCCAAGGTTCTGTAGATGATATCAATAGCAATGTTGTTGAGGTTTGCTCTTTTCCTGTCTTCTGCATTCCATTCTCTCTTTGGTTTAGGAATGTACTCAGTTCTGTCACCCACTGTTACTGCCTTTGTAATCTCCAGTGGTCCTTCAGTTAGTACATCCATCATCTCATCATGAGTAGCAGCAAGATATGCCTGCATTCGACGTTTATACTCATCAAATCTGTCAAGAGAACACATCAACATAGTTCTAGCATACTGTGTGTTGTCCATGATGCAAGTCTTGAAAATCAGTAACTTGAAAGAAAGTTTTAAAGAATTTTCACAAGTACAACAAGTAGGATTTCTTGAGCGTAAGCCTTTGCTCCGATACCAATTGTTGGTCCCTTGAAAAGGCTTTAGTTAAGTTTAGAGGGGGGTGAATAAACTTAACACTTAAAACTTTGGAGTTAACAAATTCCGCAACTTCAACAGACTGCGATACTTGATGAGTCTGCTTTGAGACCTCGTGAGCTTTTTGATAAATAAGCAGTAGTCTCATGATTCGATTGATTTGCTGAATTTGTGCAAATGGAATAATATCAAAATTAAGCCTTGTTACTTGTTGTTAAATATGTTACTAAGTATTAGTTACTCATTAGTGTATGTGTGTGATTTCGGTTGCTAGATTCAAAGAGTTGATATGAATAATGACTAAGTCACGAAAAAGTAAATGCATAAGTAAGTAGAGAGATTTTTATAGTGGTTCCAGTGATGTAATCTCAGTCGTCCACTCTTCTCTGTGATGTTGGAGGAAATTCACTAGAGATCTTTGAGTTATCTGTTACAAAGATTCCTAAGTTGTTTGTCCTTCACCAATAACTATGGCTTCACAAATCAAAACTAGGAACAGTAGGATTGTTTGCTCTGAGTCTTCCACTGGTCCTTGAAGGGTAGAATTGCCTCTTCACCACTTCTCCACCACAAACAACAGTCTTTCACACCAAACGATGCTTCACTGTCTTCACGAGTTCTTTATAAAATAAAGATTGAATCAAGTAAATGATTCATTCTGGCTTGATTAGGATGATATAATCGGCACTTGCGCCTTCAAGTGTGTATGCTTGATGCGGCTTGAACACGAATGCACTTGAAGAAGATAACTAGATCGTGACCTTAAGCTCGATAAGTTCAACAGGGTGTTTTTCACTCAGTGTGATATCACTTGAAGTTTATTCCAAAATTCATCATCCTCTTCTTGAGTTGAAAGTCCTCTATTTATAGGTAGGAATGCATGTGACTTGAATTTGAAATTCAAATGTGACCGTTCCTTGTATTTGTCCCATCCTCACCGCATTCATGTCACTATTCATGGGGTGACACTTTGTCGAGATTACTTTTTGATGAAGGCGATCATCCACCCCTTTGACTTGTATCCAATGGATAAGAATGTAAATCATCCCAACGTCTTTTAATCTCAGCCTTTGATTTGCTTGATAAGTCAGAGGTAGTTGGCTGTCCTTATCCATGTAATCTTCCAATAATCTTGAATTAAACGAAGTATATATCGCATATTCATCGATCTGTTGTAATACCAATCAATCTATTCATCTTATTTGTATTTCATTTGGGCGAGAGGAGGCCGAGTCACACAACACGGATTTGTCGGTTGGTTGATTCTCGAAATCACCTCGTAAAATATAATGCAGCTGATTACTTTTATCTAACTTTTATTTGTGAAGTTAGACTACATCATTTTAAATATAACTAAGTTTCAAACATCATCCAACTTGTGGAACTTAGACCTTCTACACAAGGTATATGTAATCAGTTTAGGTCATCACGGACTTGCCTAAATTCCGATTCCATATCCTTGACATTAAATACTAAGTTTGATCCCTTAGCCTTCATTTACTCGAGTTTGAACCCTCGGCCTTGATCTTCATGTCTTGGAGTTGCTGACAAGTCTCTTCGACCTATCTACCTACTAACTAAGACCTAGACTGGCTGGATAAACAATGACCCTTTACGATGCTTGTTTGATCAAACCTATTTATGAATCAAACTCTAATAAACCTATACATTTTATCTAGACATCTTTTTGCCTTTGCACTATAACAGCTAGTATGGCACTCATCATCAAAACTAAGAAATAAGTCCAACAAAATAAATGCATGAAAATAAATTGCAAAATTAAATTACATGATGTCCTATACCCGGGAAAAATGGGTTTACAATAGATCTAACGGTAAACAAATACCAACCCCAATCCATCTTGTCAACCAAAACATTCAACCACGCATTTATATAAAAAAAAAATAAAAGATGCAATATTTATTCAATTCCACTCCTTATTAATTAATTATGCAATCAAGATCGCAAAATCGCTTTAACCTGGCTCTGCTACCATATGCTGGATATACAGAAACCCGAATCCGGATCTGAACCATAATTGGATCGTCAGATATGATTCACAGCACTGACACTCGATCTTGCACAGCGGAAGCTACGACTAAATTCGCATGCGATTTTGCTACGACATGATCCACATAAATAATTAATACGATTACGAGAAGGTTGAAGATTTACCTTATTTAAGAGGAATAGTAAATCGACAGATGGAGAAGCTGCAATCTTCCGGATTGTATATCCTAGCGACGACTGGTGGACGTCGATCCTCACCGCAGAACCTCCTCGAATATGCATAAGAAAAACCCTAGGTTTTTCTTCTCTGAATGACTAGAACAAGAAACTAATTTTTCTCTTCTTTTATTTGATAAGTGGCAAAATTTGTGATGATTTATTGTGTTGGGAGGAACTCTCTTTATATAGGAAAATAACTAGTCAAGAGAGAGTTATCATTTTCACACCACAATTACCTATTCCCACAAGGAAAAGATATTTGCCAAAAGATAAGAGATAATTCCCACAAAATCAATCTCTTTATCTCTTTTCCATTAATTATCCAACATATAGATAATTAATTAACTACACATGTGACATAATCTAGGAAAATATAACTTATTCTCAAAACGTCGAGTCGATAAGTGTCCATTGATATAATCATTACATATAAATTAACCCTCCATAGACTATCCGTAATGAAGCGGGATTATTTCCGTAAACCTTCTTCAATACAACTTATCATTATTTACCATTAACCCACTAGTGATCAATTAGTTCATAACCAATACGAACTCCGTGGATCGATCAGTTTCTAGGATCAACAAATAAGGGTATCGTCTTTCTGCTTCCTGCAGGAAGGAATGGACTCCATATCTGTGAGACACACAGTTCTCACTCATTCCAGAATAGTGCCAACATGATAGTGATTCGGACCGCACCTCTTAGCGATCCTTAACGAACACATCAAACGATATCCTAAAACAAGTAGGAGTCTGTAATCACTTCAGGATTAAGGTTAATCCTTATATGATCATCGTGTGATTTAATAAGATTTCTCAATCACAGAATTATATGAGAAATGCAGATTAAATCGGTCCAGTCCTATATGACTTTAATCATATATAAATGCCCCACTTGGACAACCAATGTCGACGGCCCGGATAAGACGGTCACACCATAAAGTGTTCTGGGCACATTAATGGTGGTTTAATCAATAGACCCCATACTTTGATTAAGTTCACCGTGGACTAATAGTTCAAGTGTATCACCATAAACTTAATCCACATGTTTGTCACACACTAAGCTATATATCGCCAGATCGTGACCTGTTTGAATCATATCGCTAGAGTATACACGCTTTAACTCTTTGAAGATAAAGTCGCTAATAAAGTCAATATTTAATGAAAGTCAACAATAAAGTAAATGGATTTTAATCATATCTTTATTACAAATTATTACAAGGACTTAACTGTTTCTTACATTAGTGGGTTATATAGTGGGACACGTGGCTTTATCTCATTGATTTCCACTTGAATCGTGCAAAATGCTACAATACGTGCTTGAGTCATAATGCCCACCTCTGCCTATATATTGTAGATCGTAATCAAGGATTTTCATTACATTCTCTGCAAAAATACAAGTTTGGGAAATAATCTTTGGTGTTCATCTTTTCCTTTCTCACAAAATCAAGAAAAATCATGTCTGCTTGAAGATTTTTATCTTGGCTCTACCAAAGTGTTAGAGGTTATGTCAAGGATGCCAAAGAAAAATAGCTAGCAATCAATTTGGGTAGAAGGATAAGGAGGTATGCATGTCTTGAAAATGTTCTTAACAAAAGACTGCAAATGATCCTACAAGAATGTTTGTGATTTTGGAGAAATATGGTGATAAAATCATACACTGAGGAGTTTACAAAAACATTTAATGGTCGGGAGATTCTTGTCTCTTCGATATATTACGGTAAGTTTTTGATTTGTTGAAGGCAATGGAGCTCCAACAAACCCGAAAGCATGGAGTTAGCAAGGTTAGCTTTTTTGAATCAATCAAGATTGATCTGAATGAAGAAGCATCCTTGGGAATCAATGTCAGGTATATTTCTTATGAATATAATCTACTGAGCAAGAATATTGCAAGGAATCTTTTAGGAGTAATTGGAAGCTATGATACTCTCTCAGGGCCAAAAATTGACTTGATGATTATCATCTCAAGGAGTATGAAATTTGATTGTGCTGGATGCTTTGTGTATTACATGAAGAAGGTAATGACAGCAGAAATAGAGACTATATTGAAAAGAATCAATGAGAACAACCCTGTGAAGTATCTTGGGTCTGGATTCTTCATAAAGGTCAAACCTTTAGGGTTACTGATTCAGAGCCTGCTGAATCATTTGGGCATTGATGATGTAGCACCTCAACACATAAACAAAGCGAGGTACAAGCCTGAGATTCACACTTCAATTCCTGGTCAAGATGATGATGAAAGAGATCAACTAGAAAAAGAGTGACCAAAATCGAATTGAGAACCAAAGAAGGGTGACTCTACGGTTTGTTGAGTCAAGGATATTAGTGGAGAAAAGAAAGATGCTTTGATACAAGAAAGATCACCGAGATTCCCAAACCTAAAGGACCGAACAACCAACAGACTCTGTAAGGTTTGCTTTGATACTAGTGATGCTGATGTATCTCATGCTCCTGCTGAACACAAAAAAACAGTTGCATATGTTTTTACTGACAAATTGTGTCACCTTAATGATTTGAGCCTTAATTTAATCTAGTGATGAACACACAAGAACCCTAATGCCAAGAAGAGGAATGAGGGGGTGGATTTTTATGTATGCGGCTGAGTTCAAGATGCTCTCTTGAATTGCCTACGTATCCTGTTTTGTTCCAGGAATCAAGCCTTACGTAGTTCCTGGAATGGGGTATTTATAATGACAACACTTGCCTAAACCCTAAGGTTAAGTCGGCTTATGTTATTGTCACCTTTACCCTTAAATGGGCCTTGACCCTTGCCCAAGCTATCATTTGTGGGTGGCCTGGACGATACCGTGTGGACCACGTCCTCGAGTCGATACTTCCGACTGTGGTGATCGACTCTGCACTGCGTTATCCCACACTTTAGCTGGGTGTGGACTCTATCCTTTATGTCGATATACCGACCGCTGCGGTTATCGACTCGGGATCAACGTCCTACATTGTTAGTGGTGCGGATCGAACGCCCTACATCGCTTTCGATAGTCGATAGTCGATCGTCGTAGCCTGGCATTTATGAGATGGCTCTTGCCTCCAGCCTGGGCATCGACATGGATATACTGGAGTTATTTTATAATGTGATGACCAACCGATAGACGGTTACACGTGGAGGGAGTGAAACCTCAGATCGTCATAAGCCCCCTGACTTGAAAGAGGCGACTCCCGTTGTCCGAGGTCGAGTCTCACATGAATCGCCTTCGAGTTGGGCTTTTTCTTTGGGCGGAGAAAGCCCGCCTTTTCATAACCCTAATCGCTTAGCATCCACGTGGAGCGGTTTCTAGCCCACGAAACGCGCTCGAATCCCGCAAAAAGACGCGTCCATTGCCTTGATAACCGCGATTTTCAGTGAGTTATAACCCCATTATCCCTGTCTTTTCAAATCATTCGCCATATCTTTTACAAGCATATAAAGGAGGAGGATAAAAGCAGCAGCAGATCCTATTCGCCATTTCCTTCTTACAAACTCCAAATCCCAAACACCAAGTAAGTCTCTTTCTTTTTCTTAGTGTTCTTCATCTTGTTTTGGAATTATCCATGTCCAATAGTAGTAGCGCCACTGAATCAGATAGGGGTAGTGACACACCCATTCATAGCCAATCTCCTGCACCTGTCATCTCCGATCTTCTTCTCCGGGGAGACTCCGGCGAGCCTGTAGCTTCCCCTCCTCCTGTCCCTAACCAGCCTAAAAAGCTAGTAACTAGGATGGATGGAAAGGGTGCAAAAGGGTGTCTTAGTACACTTACTCCGAGAGGATATTGTTGAAATCATGGGAAATATAGCATAATTCATCCTCCGCTTGAATCTCGACTCCCATCAGCCTCTGCATCGATTCATGGATGAGCCCCTGCAGGGTTTTGCACTGCTTCTTAAAATCAACCGGCAAGCGGACTAAGGTTTCCACTCTGCCCAAATTGCTCGGCCGTCCTTCATCATTATGAGATAAGCGTGTCTCAACTCGCCTCGAATGGCGCCGTAACTCATGGGGTTCATCATAGCGTGTCGAGTGGCGCAAGTCCTGCTTTCGCCCCGTGTTCGATTTTATTACAAGATGGTTGCCACACTGACAAGTTGTGGTATTCCTTCCAGAGGAGAACAAATCGCCACGAGTTCATTACGAGGGGCCTTCTTCTCACGTGGGAGTGGAAGCCTCGATTTTTCTTTGTCCGTCATGGCCTTGATAACCCCTACATCGGTCAAATGGAGGTCGAGAGAGGGAAACAAGACAAGCTTGGGAGGAACCGCCTCACGAGGCTCGACTCCCGAGTGGGCATAATTTCGAGGTGTGTACTCGAGACTTGAGTCTCTTGTATCACCCGGCTCACTTAGAGAAAGTCACCCATGCCCTATGTAGGCCTGAACGTTCCTGATCACGAGAATCGTAGGAATGTTTACTTATTTGCTTGCTTTTTCACACTAGTATTTCTTTAAGTTGATAACTTGTTGTTTGTCGGTTCAAACTAACTTGTCTTTTTCTTGTATTGCAGTGGGCAAATTCTCCAAGGTCACCAACCCTCAGCGCATTCCTGAGGCGACGGTCGTAGCTGCACCACCTCTCGAGGGTTGGGCCGCTGCCGACTTGCCAATGGCTGAGATCAGCATGCCTTCCTCTTCTCGAGAGGGGGCCGTCCATCCACCAAGGAAAAGCCCTGCTGCAATCGAGTCGTCTGCCGCGGCTGGAACGACTGAGGTGCCATCGACTACCGGCGAGCTAACCGTCCAATTTGGATCTCTTCGACGAAGACGAGAGAGGAGTTCGTCGATTTAACCTCGAATATCGAGGCTAATGTCGAGGTGCGGCGGGCGCGAACAAAGAAGAGACCAACCGCTCTTGAGGTAGTGAAGGAGCAACCGAGAGGCGAAGAGGAAGAAGGTTGCCGAGACCTCTACCGAGTCGGAATCGGCATGGACTGGGTCTTCGACGATTACGCCCGCGTGGAAGATAAAGACTTGTCTTACGATTGCGGAAGCCGAATCGCCTCGTAAGTCGATCTTTCTTTCTATATTAGCTTCTCTCGAGGCCTACGCCTTGTCCATTTTTATATACTCTTTACGCTTTGTAGAATACCCTTGTTGGTCGGGAGGCGCCCGACGGGCCGCCAAAACAAGCGAGTCGGCGGATGAAATCAAGAAGGAGAATAGCAGATTGCTCCAAGACATTGTCGTCAAGGTGCTGCACTCTCCGCCGCAGAGAAAAACAATACGAAAAGTTGAAGCGCGAGTCGGTCACCGAGCTCAAAAGTTGCAAGATAAGTTGGTGGGCTCTTTGAAGCAAAGCCGCCACTACCGAGAAGCGAGCTGGTCCGATTGCGCAGATGAAAGGCAAGATCGTGGTCGAGCCGCTCAAGCCGGCTCAAGATTATGAGAAGCCGCAGCAGCGTCGGAAAGCCGCAGATGAAGAAGCTAGGAAGGCTCGCCAAGATCGAGATGCGCTGCGCAGTCGAATCTATATCGAGCGCGCGCGCAGTCGAGAAGGCTAAGACCGAGGCCATCATGGAGTATCGCAAGTCATCCAACCTTGAAGATGATTTAGAAGTGATCATGCGGGCTTCGATGATGGGTGGATACACTCGCCGTGATCGATGAAGGAGGCTACCCGAGCTTCGACATGTCGACTCTCCAGACGCCGATGTTCTACAATCCCGACTTCGGAGAAGTCAGATGATCGCGATGCCGAGGAGTTTCAAAGAGGAGAGTCCTTGGCCATAAAGTATGCCCCTCCCTCGCCCCGCCTCATCGCTAATCCGACCGCCGCCCGATCCGACCCTGGCACTCACCGAGCCGACTCAGAAGCCGACCCTCGATCTTGATGTTTTTATATCTTCTTTTTGCTATTCAAACTTCGATTTGCAACCATATTTATTTTAACTTTGGACTGGTCTTTTCGACCGGCCTGTCTTATAATTAAATTTTTATTTGATTTTGAATTTGACTTGATTTGGCTATCTTTCTTGACTCGACTCTTAATTGTCTACTCACTAATCGCTTTATTTTATTTGCTATACTTGGTTGTTAGTGTCAGAGTAGTTGCCCCAAGTGTACTATGAACCCTTGGTTCTTATTACACTTGAGATTGATGTGCTTGCCTTAGTCTTTTGCCCCTTAGGCTTAGTTGACCTTTGGCTGAGCATTTTAGTGTAAACTGTCCCTGATCTTTGGTCTTTTTCGCTACTCGAGCTCTTTTGACCATCGACCGACAGTGGCTGACTATGCGAACCGCCCTTTGTCTGGGCCTTTTTCGCCTCTCTGGCTCGCTTGGCTTTCGACTTGGACAGGTGGCCCGACTATGCGAACCGCCCCTTTGCTTAAACCTTGTTTGCCTCTTGGGCTCGTTCGCTTTTAGCTTGGACCTTTGGCCCGACCATGCAAACCGCCTTTATGCCTTTGCATTCGCCGCCCATTAGGCTAACTTTGCTTTGGCTTGTCTAGATTTCCGACTGCATGGATTTCTCTATTCGTTATTGATTATTTTGTCACATTGGACTTGTATCGCTTTTGGCTATAAATCCTAACAAACACGTAAAACATCTCGAAAGCATACTTTTATTAGAATATCATAGATTGTCACATGGACTTATTACAAGATTTATCATTAAAAGTAAATACAAGTTCATAAAAGCTTATCTCGCATATAATACTTCCTCATTGTTGGCATGCCAATGTCGAGGAACAAGAGTCCCCTCCGCCCGACCAAGTTGATAAGACCCTTTGGGGTGGACTTTCGTAACTCGATAAGGTCCTTCCCAATTCGGGGTTAACTTTCCGACCGCCTCTTGTCGACTTGCTTCATTCTTCCTTAGACCAGATCTCCAACCTTGAAGTATCGATGTCGACCCTCGAGTTGTAATACTTCGAGAGATCTTCTCGCTTATACCTTGCCATTCTCGGGCCGAGGCGATCTCTTCGTTCCTCGACACCGCCCCTTTCGCTGCCGGAGTTCGGGATCGTTAGTCTCAACATTGTATGCCGTAACTCGGCGGGAGGAACTCCGATCTCGGCGGGTATCACCGCTTCACAACCATACACTAAAGAGAAAGGAGTTTCCCTGTTGATGAATTAGAGCCGCCCTATAAGACCATAGGATGCTCGGAAGTTGAACTCGCCCAATCTCGACCTTCGCCTCTAGCCTCTTTTTTAAACCTAGCTTGATCTGGTCGATTAGTTTGCTCAACTTGTCCGCTTGCCTCGTGGATGAGCTACCGAGGTGAATCGTTGGTCGATATGATACTCATTGCACCATTCTCTAACTTTTCGATCTTCGAATCGAGGTACCATTATCCGAGATCGAGCCTTGAATTCCATATCTGCACAAAATGTCGACCCACAAGAATTTTTTGATGGTTGCGGCTTTGATGTCGGTATAGCCTTAGCTTCGACCCACTTTGTGAAATAATCCACAAAGAACAACCACATATTTAAGATTTCCCGGAGCTCGAGGTAAAGGGGTCCTACGATATCGACTCCCCACCGATCAAATGGCCATGCCGACGAGATGACATTCATGTCTTCGCGCTTGTTGATGAGAGATATTATCATGAATCGACAAGTGTTGCATTTTTGGACAAGATTATTCGCATCTCGTTGCATCGACGGCCAAAAATATCCAAATAACTTACATTTTCGAGCTAACATTCTTGCTCCACGCTGATTTCCACACGCCTCTATGAATTTCCTCCAAGAGATATTCGCCTTCATTTTCGTGAGAGACACATCTTAACCATGGATTTACAAAGGATTTCCGATAAAGGATGTCGTCGAAGAACGATATCGAGTGGATCAAGTCGAACTTTCCTGATTGCACTTTATCACCGGTAGTACTCCGCCTTTTTTAGATAAAGGCGATCGAGTCCATCCATGTGGCTCACTGAGTAATCGGCCGGGCCTCTCGCCTCGATGTAACTCCTATCGGTCAAGAATCGACTAGAACCTTCTTACTTGACATGAAGTTCGAGGCCAACTTCGAGAGCGCATCGCTCTCTTGTTCTCGACTTCGGGGAACCCGCCGAATTGAACCGCTTTGAATTTTGGTATGAGGCTTTGGACAATCGCTAAGTAATTTTTCATGGTTTCTTCCTTAGCCTCATACTCCCTTTAACATGATTGACCACTAATCGTGAGTCAGAAATCGACAAATCTTCGACACACCAAACCAAAGCGAGCTTTAAACCAAGAATCATAGCCTCATATTCGGCTTCGTTGTTCGTTGCTTTGAAGTCGAAACGAAGGGCGTAAGGGAATTCCTCGCCTTCGGCTTACTGAATGAGCCCCGCCTCCCGCCTCCTTACTCGACGCTCCATCGACTTGAAGAGTCCATTTTTCCTCCGGGCTTTGCTTTTCTTGATCGAGTTGGACGGAGATCCTTCGCTAAAAATCCGCCAAGGCCTGTGCTTTTATCGCAGCTCGAGGAACGAACTCGATATCGTCTTCGGGCTATTTCAATCACCCACTTTGCCAATCGACCTGAAGTGTCGGGTTTTGCCAATATTTGCTTTAGTGGTTGGTCGCTGACTACCACAATAGGATGAGCTTGAAAATAGGGCCTCAACTTTCTCGAGGCGTGAACGAGACATAATGCTAACTTCTCGGCCGGCGAGTATCGGACCTCGGGCCATGCAAAGCCTTGCCGACAAAGTAGATTGGCACTTGGCCATGTACCCTTTCTCGGACTAGGACCGCACTTCATCGCCTCCTCGCATACCGCCAAATAAATTAACAACTTTTCCCTTCTCGGTGAAGTGAGGATACGTAGGCAATTCGACAAATAAGTCTTCAACTCTTCAAAGGTCAGTCGACACTCATCATCCCAATGAAAAGGACTCGCCTTTCGGAGTATCTTGAAAATGGTAATGCACGCCAGGCCGATCTCGATAAAAACTCGCTGAGAGCGCCATTCACCCGTGAGCCTCAGATTTCCTTGATATTTCGTGGTGCGGGCATATTCTTCAATGTATCAATTTTATCCGGTTCGCTCAATCCCGCCCTTCAAATCATATAACCCAGAACTTACCCGACCTAACTCCAAAAGTACACTTCTTCGGTTTAATCTCATCTCGCGCTTTCTCTCAACACTTCGAAACCTCTCGAGCATCGACTGCATCGCTCATAGATCGACTCTTGATAAGCAAGTCGCCTACATAAACTTCCATACATCTACCAATTTGCCTTGCAAATATCTTATTGATCGCCTTCCGGTATGTTGCCCCAAAGATTCTTTAATCCGAATGGCATGGTCACATAAATGTAAGGTGCCAAATTCTCGTGATAAATGCAGCTTTTCTCCGCCTCGAGGTCCATTAGAATCTGTGGTATCCTTTATACGCATCTAAAAAACCAAAACTTCAAAATCGATGGTCGAGTCTACTAACCTCGCCGATTTTAGGCAATGGATATGAATCTTTGGACATGCTTTGTTTAGATCTGTGAAGTCCACGCACATGCGCCAATCGCCATCGGGCTTTTTGACTAATACCGGTTAGCTAGCCACTCGGTAGAATACCTCTCTCACGATCTGGGCCGCCAATAACTTGCCGACTTCCAACTCTATAGCTTCAAGTCGATCGGACGCAAAATTCCTCTTCTTCTGCTTTGATCGCTTTTTAGCCTGGTCAATCTCAAGCTTATGAACCGCGATGTCGGTAGATAACCCCGCATGTCGGTGGCTTTCCAGCAAAGATGTCTCTCAACTCGATTGTAAGCTTAACCAAGAGTCGCTTTTTCTTTCTCGGGATCCAAATCCCGACTTGTACGCATTGATCGCCCTCTCCTTCCCGCAGTCGGACGCTTTCAATCGCATCACCGGAGACCCAACTCTTCTCCTCTTCTTCCTCCGAATCGGCCTCGACTAAAACTTGTTGAACCGCCATCTTCCCATTCATGACCACAGAGTTACAACTCCGAGCGACTTCAACGCCTCCTTTTACCTCGTGGGAACTGCCTTAGTGGGAAACTTCATGCTATTATGGAATGTTGAAATTATAGCCCGAAGCTCAAGAGCGCAGTCGCCCTAGATAACATTGTACGCAGAGGAGCTTTGACTACCACATAGCTTAATTCAAGTGTCCTTCCTTTCTCGCCATCACCAACTGTCGTGAGTAACCTTATCGAGCCCATAGGGATGGACTGCTTGCCCCGTGAATCCGAACAGAGGGGAGATGCTATGGGGGCTAGATCCTTCTCTTTCAACTTCATCGCTTGGAACGCCGAGTGATATATGATGTTCACTGCACTCCCGTTATCGATACAGACTCTCGATACATGGGCTCGGCTAATAACTGCTTCAATAACTAACCCTTCGCTATGACTCTCGACTTGGGGATATCATCTCGAGGGCCGATCCGACTTCTCGCCGTGAACTCGAGCCGCTTGGCGCCTCTCGAGCTACAAGTCGGCTCTTCGGTCTGGTCTTTATCACTCTCACCAGACCAAAGATTGTGTTGACATAATTAATCGGGCCGATTATCTTCATACCTATCTCGACCAAAATTTTTCTCTCGTTATTTCCTTCTCGACCTGGGATCGATTCCTCCGAGGTGACCGATCCTTCGCCTCTCGACATCTCGACCTCGATTCCTCGCCTTGATCGGAGTTTTTCCTCTTGAATTCTCCACGCCTCGGGCCCATCATATCGAGATCTCACAACAACTTCGCCTAGCTTCCTTCCTCGAATGCAGACGCCGATATCTCTCTTCAGGTCGATACAATCCTCTCGTTGTATGACCTATGTCTTCGTGAAAATCACAATATTTGCTTATGCTCCTCCTCTCTCGAGGTTTTTTCAACGGTGGCGGTTTCTCGCCAAGTTTTTTGAAAGCATAATCGATAACACCTCCGATCGAGGTCGATTGAGCGGGATAAAGTCCTTATCACGCGAGGGTCCCTTCTGCCCCCACGGTCCGAGGTGGATGTGTCGATACGGTCCCAAACCGATGGCTTACTCTCGACATCCCGCTTCTTGACTCGATTCCTCGCTCGACCTCCGGTGTCTTTCTTGATTCCATCCATTCGATTGGGTGTGCCTTCGCACCGCTTCTTCCCTTGATGTAATCGATGTACCACGTTGACGATTCGCCCATGGTATGGGAACGCCTCGCTCAACTTCATATACAACTTAGTATTACGCAGCTTTCTACAAACGATGTGATCGTGAAGTCGGTCATCTCAAGGCCCTGACCTGCATGGCCTCGAGATTAAACCTCTTCAAATATTCCATCACCGCTTCATCTTTTGCCGCCTCACGCTCACGAGGTGCGTGGCGCCGATGAAACTTCTTGTTGACTATAAACGCCTCGAACTTTCGAAAGAGCGAGCATGGCGAATCCGAGATCGACCTCGGTCGTAGCTTTGTGAACCATTCTCTCGCCGACCTACGAGTAACGCCTCGAATGCCCGACAACGCATTGCATCGGTGCCCCATCCAATCTCATTTGCGCGATGATACTTGCGAGATGGTCCTCCGGTCGGTGGTGCCATCATAAGGCTCTATTTTGGGTATCTTAAACCCTTGGTTTTTGGAAAGCTTTCGATCTCCTTCGTGAAGGGAGACTCGAGCCACAAAGAAACCTCGATTCTTTCCCAAGATTGCATTCAACTCTTCCCTGGCGCCGCTATCGCCCCTCTCTCGTGTTTTTGGTGGATCTCACGCTCTTCCTTTCCACTGAGCTAGATGATGCGCTTACTTCTTCCCCTGTGAGTCTCGCTTTAGGTTTGTCCACTACATCTTTCTCGCCGCTTTCCGCCATGGTCGCTTCGGCGCGCGTCACGCCGCTTTCGTGGCCAGAATCGCTTATTATCCCGACATCACTTCCAATTTGCCCTCGCTAATCGATCCGCAAGCGCCCGATATTCTCGGGGCAAGCTTTGCTTTTCGTTGGTGGGTCTCTCGACAAGATTCAAAATCGATCTTTTCCCCCGCTTCTCTTGAGGATCGTGTTGAATAAGATCCAAGGCGTGATCTTCATCTCCTTGCATATCGTGATCGATTGGCTCGTTCATCCGGGAGCCTTGATCGACGCCTTGGATGCGCTTTTGATGCGGTTTTCTTGGGAGGCATCGTGTTTTTGCGTATTCAATCAATAGAGGCCCTCCTTCTACGCCAATGGCGATGACAAATTAAGTCACCTTGATGATTTAAGCCCTAATTTAATCTAGTGATGAACACACAAGAACCCTAATGCCAAAAAGAGGAACGAGGGATGGATTTTATGTATGCGGGCCGAGTCCAAGACCGTATCTTGATTGCCTACGATCCCGTTATCTTCCAGAATCAAGCCTTACGTAGTTCCCGAATGGGGTATTTATAATGACAACACTTGCCTAAACCCTAAGGTTAAGTCGGCTTGTGTTATTGTCACCTTTACCCTTAAATGGGCCTTGACCCTTGCCCAAGCTATTGCTATTAACGGGCTTAGTAAGTCGATGCGACTCTATCCTTGATGTCGATATACCGACCACTCTAGACTCGTTATCGACTCGGATCACTGCCCTACATTGTTACCGCGCGGATCGAACGCCCTACACCGCCGATAGTCGATAGTCGATCGTCGTAGCCTGGCATTTACGAGATGGCTCTTGCCTCCACCGGGCATCGACATGGATATACCGGAGTTATTTTATAATGTGATGACCAACCGATAGATTTACACGTGGAGGAGTGAAACCAGACGCCATAAGCCCCCGCATTTGAGAGAGGCGACTTCCGCTGTCCGAGGTCGGGTCTGGCTATTTGAATCGCCTTCGAAGTTGGGTGTTTTTCGGGCGGAGAAAGCCCGCTTTTCATAACCCTAATCGCCTAGCATCCACGTGAGCGGTTTCTAGCCCACGAAACGCTTCAATCCCGCAAAAGACGCCATTATTGCCTTGATAATCGCGATTTCCAGGGGTTATAACCCCATAACTCACGCCTCTTCAAATCATTTGCAAACTTTTTGCCCTCATATATAAAAGGAGAGAGGTTAGACGCCGCCGCCAACTTGCTTGCTACCTATTATCACAATCTCCAAATCTTCAAACGCAAAAAGTAAGCTTCTTTTCCTGTGTTGTTCATCTTTTCTATGATTTTGTTCATGTCTAGTAGAGCGCAATCAATCGATAGGGTAGTGATACACCCATTCGTAGCCAATCTCCTCGCACTGCGCATCTCCGATCTTCTTCTCCGGGAGACTCCGTGAGCCTCAGAATCTCCTCCTCCTCGTCCCCTAACCAAATTCTAAAAAGCTAGTAAATTGTGATGGATGGAAAGGGTGCAAAAGTGGTGTCTTAGTACACTTACCTGCAGAGGATATTGTTGAAATCAGGGGAAATATAGCATAATTCATCCTCCGCTTGAATCTCGACCCCATCAGCCCGTGATCGATTCATGGATGAGCCCCTGCAGGGGTTTTGCAATCGCTTACTTAAAATCAACCGCAAGCGGACTAAGGTTTCCACTCGCCCAAATGCTCTCGCCGCCCTTCATCATTATGAGATAAGCGTGTCTCAACTCGCCTAAATGGCGCCGTAACTCACGGGTTCATCATAGCGTGTCGAGTGGCGCAAGTCCGCTTTCTCAAAGCCCGTGTTCCGATTTTATTACAAGATGGTTGCCACACCGACAAGTTGTGGTATTCCTTCCAGAGGAGAGCAAATCGCCACGAGTTCATTACGGCGGGCCTTCTTCTCACGGGAGTGGAAGCCTCGATTTTTCTTTGTCCGTCATGGCCTCGATAACCCCTACATCGGCCAACCGAGGTCGAGAGAGGGAAACAAGACAAGCTTGGGAGGGAACCGCCTCACGAGGCTCGACTCTCGAGCGGGCATGATTTCGAGGTGTGTACTGAGACTCGAGTCTCTTGTATCACCTCGCTCGCTAGAGGAAGCCGGGCCCATGCCATATGTAGGCCCTAACGCTCTCGATCACGAGAATCGTAGGATGTTTACTTATTTGCTTGTTTTTACACACTAGTAGTTCTTAAGTCGATAACTTGTTGTTTGTTGGTTCAAACTAACTTGTCTTTTCTTTGTATCAGCAAAGGCAAATTCTCCAGGGTCACCAACCCTCAAACAGATTCCCCGAGGCGACGGTCGAGAATGCACCACCTCTCGGGGTCAAAGCCGCTACCGACTTGCCAGCTGGGTCGAGATCAAGATGCCTTCCTCTTCTCGGCAGGGGTCCTCCCACCTAGAACCAACCTTTGCGGCGATCGAGTCATCCGCCGAGCCGAACGACCGGTGCCTCGACCACCGGCGAAGCTAACCGTCTGATATGGTTTCTTCTTCGAGATGAAGACGAAGAGGAACATATCGATCCGACTTTCAACGCTGAGGCTAATGTTGAAGAGCCGTGGTGCAAACAAAGAAAAGACCTTCGCTGCCGAGGTGGTAGCGAGCAGCCGAGAGAGCAAAGAGGAAAAGGGTTGCCGAGGCCACCGCCGAGTCGTGAATCGTGTGGACTGGTTTTTGATGATTACGCCGCGTGGAGGACAAAGACTTGTCTTACGCTCATGGAAATCCGATCGCCTCGTAAGTCGATACTTCTTTTATACTTGCTTTCCTCGAGGCCCATACCTCGTATATTTACTAACTCGTTTTTTATTTTGTAGCATACTCTTGTTGGTCGTGAGGTCGCTTCGTCGGCCGCCGTAATGCGAGAGTCGGCGAACGAAATTAAGAAGGAGAACGGCAGTTACTCCAAGACAACATTGCAAAAGCGCCGCACTTCTCTCGGGCCGTGCAACAACAAGATAACGAGTTGAAGCAACGGTCGATCGCTGAGCCTCGGTAGCCGCAAGGTAAGTTGAGGTCAGCCAAGCAAAGCCGCCACTACCGGTAGCGAGCTGACCGATCGCGAGATGAAAGGCAAGATCGTGGTCGAGAGCCGCTTCAAGCCGCTCAAGACTACGGTAAGTCGCAGCAGCAAAGGTCGTAAAGCCGCAGACGGTTAAGCTGTGAAGGCTCGCCAAGATCGAGACGCCGCCACAGTCGAACTATATCGAGCGCACGCGCAGTCGGCGAGGCTAAGACCGAGGCCATCATGGAGTATCGCAAGTCATCCAATCTTGAAGATGATCTGTGTGATCATGCTGGCTTCGGCGACGGGTGGGTATACCGCCGTGGATCGATGAAGGAGGTCGCTCCGAGTTTCGACATGTCGACTCTCCGCACGCCTATGTTCTACAATCCCGACTCGAGAAGTCAGATGATCAAGATTTCGAGGAGTTTCAAAGAGGAGAGTCCTGGCCATAAAGTATGCCCTTCCTCGCCCCGCCTCACCGCTAATCCGACCGTCGCCGATCCGACCCCTGCCACAACTGAGCTGACTCCGGAAGCCGACCCTTGATCTTGATGTTTTTATATCTTTTGTTGATTTGTAATTCAAACTTGAAGCTTTGTAATAGTATTATTTTGACAATCGACTTGGGCTGGTTTTTCGACCTGGCCGTGTTCTTATGCTTCAAATTTTTTATTTGACTTTGCAATTTGTTTTTTATTTTCTTTCTTATTGCTTTGCTCGTCCTCTTGATGTGTTGCTCGTCCTCTTGATGTGTTGTAGTCTTGATGTCTTCTCGACACTCGCTACTCGCTTTATTTGCTATACTTGTTGTTAGTGTTGTGTTGCCCCCCAAGTGTATTATGAACCCTTGATTCTTACTACACTTGAGATTGATGTGCTTGCCTTAGTCTTTTGTCCCTTAGGCTTAGTTGACCTTTGGCTGAGCATTTTAGTGTAAATCGCCCCCGATCTTTGGTCTTTTCGCTACTCGAGCTCTTTTTCGACCATCGATCGACAGTGGCCCGACTATGCGAACCGCCCTTTGTCTCGGGCCTTTTCGCCTCCGGGCTCGCTTTGGCTTTCGACTTGGACAGTGGCCCACTATGCGAACCGCCCTTTGCTTAAACCTTGTTTGCCTCTTGACTCGCTCGCTTTTAGCTTGACCTTGGCCCGACCATGCGAACTGCCTTTATGCCTTTGCATTCGCCGCCCATTAGGCTAACTTTGCTTTGGCTTGTCTAGATTTCCGACCATGGATTTCTATTCGTTGTTGATTATTTTGCCTTTAACTTTTCTCACACATTGACTTGTATCGCTTTTGGCTATAAATCCTAACAAACACATAAAACATCTCGAGAAGGCATACTTTTATTAGAATATCATAGATTGTCACATGGACTTATTACAAGATAACATTAAAAGTAAATAAAAGTTCATAAAAGCTTATCTCGCATATAATACTTCCTCGATTGTTGGCATGCCAATGTCGAGAACAAAGAGTCCCGTCCCGCTCACTGTTGATAAGACCTTTCGGGGTGGACTTTCGTAACTGATAAGGTCCTTCCCAATTCAAGTTAACTTTCCGACCGCCTCTTGTCGACTTGCTTCATTCTTCCTCAGACCGCATCTCCAACCTTGAAGTATCGATGTCCGACCTCGAGTTGTAGTGATCGAGAGATCTTCTCGCTTATACCTTGCCATTCTCGGGCCGAGGCTATCTCTCTTCGCTCTCGACGCCGCCCCTTTCCTCGCCGGAGTTCGGGATCGTTAGTCTCAACATTGTATGCCGTAACTCGGCGGAGGGAACTCCGATCTCGGCGGGTATCACCGCTTCACAACCATACACTAAAGAGAAAGGAGTTTCCCGATGAATTAGAGCCGCCCTATAAGACCATAGGATGCTCGGAAGTTGAACCGCCTAATCCCGACCTTCCGCCTAGCCTCTTTTTTAATCCTAGCTTGATCTGGCCGATTAGTTTGCTCAACTTGACCGCTTGCCTGCATGAGCTACCGAGGTGAATCGTTGGTCGATATGGTACTCATTGCACCATTCTTCACTTTACGATCTTCGAACCGAGTACCATTATCCGAGATCGTGAGCCTTAGAATTCGCACTCGCAGAGGATGTCGACCCACAAGAATTTTTTAATGGTTGCAAAGACGGATGTCGGGCAAAGCCTTAGCTTCTACCCATTTTGTGAAGTAGTCCACCGCAACGACTACTTAACTGAGATTTCCCGGAGCTCGAGGTAAAGGTCCTACAATGTCGACTTTCATCGGGTCGAAAGGCCATGTCGACGAGATGACATTCATGTCTCATGCGCTTGTTGATGAGAGATATTATCATGAATCACAAGCGCTGCATTTCGACAAGATTATTTGCATCTCGTTGCATCGACGGCCAAAAATATCCAAATAACTTACATTTTCGAGCTAACATTCTAGCTCCACAAAGATTTCCACACGCCTCTATGAATTTCCTCCAAGAGATATTCGCTTTCATTTTCGTGAGACACATCTTAACCATGGATTTACAAAGGATTTCCGATAAAGATGTCGCCGAAGAACGATATCGAGTGGATCAAGTCGAACTTTCCTGGCTTGCACTTTATCACCGGTAGTATTCCGCCTTTTGAGATAAAGCGGCGATCGAGTCCATCCACGTGGCCTCGCCGAGTAATCGGCCGGGCCTCGCCTCGATGTAACTCCTATCGGTCAAGAATCTCGACTAGAACCTTCTTACTTGACATGAAGTTTGAGGCCAACTTCGAGCGCGATCGCTCTCTTGTTCTCGACTTCGGGAACCCGCTCAATTGAACCGCTTTGAATTTTGCATGAGGCTTTGACAATCGCTAAGTAATTTTTCATGGTTTCTTCCTTAGCCTCATACTCCCTTTAACATGATTGACCACTAGCCGTGAGTCAGAAATCGACAAATCTTCGACACTCAAATTTTCAAAGCGAGCTTTAAACCAAGAATCATAGCCTCATATTCGGCTTCGTTGTTCGTTGCTTTGAAGTCGAAACGGCGGGCGTAGGAATTCTCGCCTTCGGCTTACTGTATGAGCCCCGCCCCGCTTCTCCTTACTCGATGCGCCATCGACTTGAAGAGTCCATTTTTCCTCCGGGCTTTGCTTTTCTTGATCGAGTTGGACGGAGATCCTTCGCTAAAAATCCGCCAAGGCCTGGTGCTTTTATCGCAGCTCAGGAACGAACTCGATATCGTGATCGGGCCATTTCAATCACCCACTTTGCCAATCGACCGAGGTGTCGGGTTTTGCCAATATTTGCTTTAGTTGGTTGGTCGCTGACTACCACAACGGGGTGAGCTTGAAAATAGGGCCTCAACTTTCTCGAGGCGTGAACGAGACATAATGCTAACTTCTCGGCCGGGCGAGTATCGACCTCGGGCCATGCAAAGCCTTGTTGACAAAGTAGATTGGCACTTGGCCACGTACTTTCTCTCGACTAGACCGCACTTCATCGCCTCCTCGATACCGCCAAATAAATTAACAACTTTTCCTTCTCGGCGAGAAGCGAGGTAGGCAATTCGACAAATAAGTCTTCAATTCTTCAAAGGTCGCCTGACACTCATCATCCCAATGAAAAGGACCGCCTTTCGGAGTATCTTGAAAATGGTAATGCACGCCAGGCCGATCTCGATAAAAACTCGCTGAGAGCGCCATTCACCCGTGAGCCTCAGATTTCCTTGATATTTCGTGGTGCGGGAATATTCTTCAATGTATCAATTTTATCCGGTTCGCCAATCCCGCCCTTCAAATCATATAACCCAGAACTTACCCGACCTAACTCCAAAAGTACACTTCTTCGGTTTAATCTCATCTCGCTTTCTCAACACTTCAAAACCTCTCGAGCATCGACTGTGCATCGCTCATGATCGACTTCTTGATAAGCAAGTCGCCTACATAAACTTCCATACATCTACCAATTTGCCTTGCAAATATCTTATTGATCGCCTTCCCGTATGTTGCCCCAAAGATTCTTTAATCCGAATGGCATGGTCACATAAATGTATGTGCCGACTCTCGTGATAAATGCGCTTTCTCCGCCCTCGAGGTCCATTAAACTGTGGGTATCCTTTATACGCATCTAAAACTAAAAACTTCAAAATCGATGGTCGAGTCTACTAACCTCGCCGATTTTAGTGCAACGGATATGAATCTTTTGACATGCTTTGTTTAGATCTCAGAAGTCCACGCACACGCGCCAACCGCCATCGGGCTTCTTGACTAATACCGGGTTAGCTAGCCACTCGGGTAGAATACCTCTCACGACGATCGGGCCGCCAATAACTTGCCGATTTCCAACTCTATAGCTTCAAGTCGATCGGACGCAAAATTCCTCTTCTTCGCTTGACCGCTTTTTAGCCTGGTCAATCTCAAGCTTACGAACCGCGATGTCGGTAGATAACCCCGCATGTCGGTGGCTTTCCAGCAAAGATGTCTCTCAACTCGATTAAGCTTAACCAAGAGTCGCTTTTTCTTCTCTCGATCCAAATCCGACTTGTACGCATTGATCGCCCTCTCCTTCCTGTGAGTCGGACGCTTTCAATCGCATCACCGAGACCCAACTCTTCTCCTCTTCTTCCTCCGAATCACCTCGACTAAAACTTGTTGAACCGCCATCTTCCCATTCATGACCACAGAGTTACAACTCCGAGCGACTTCAACGCCTCCTTTACCTCGTGGGAACCGCCTCCTGAGCGGGAAACTTCATGCTATTATGGAATGTTGAAATTATAGCCCAAGCTCAAGAGCGCAGTCGCCCTAGATAACATTGTACGCAGAGGAGCTTTGACTACCACATAGCTTAATTCAAGTGTCCTTCCTTTCGCCATCACCAACCGCCGTGAGTAACCTTATCGAGCCCACGGGATGGATCGCTTGCCCCGTGAATCCGAACAGGAGATGCTACTGGGCTAGATCCTTCTTTTCAACTTCATCGCTTGGAACGCCGAGTGATATATGATGTTCATCGCACTCCCGCTATCGATACGCACTCGATACACGGGCTTGGCTAATAATCGCTTCAATAACTAACCCTTCGCTATGACTCGACTGGGATATCATCTCGAGGGCCGATCCGACTTCGCCGTGAACTCGAGCCGCTTGGCGCCTCTCGAGCTACAAGTCGCTCTCGCCGGTCCGGTCTTTATCACTCTCACCAGACCAAAGATTGTGTTGACATAATTAATCGCCGATTATCTTCATACCTATCTCACCAAAATTTTCTCTCGTTATTTCTTCTCGACTGGGATCGATTCCTCCGAGGTGACCGATCCTTCGCCTCTCGACATCTCGACTTCGATTCCTCGCCTTGATCGGAGTTTTTCCTCTTGAATTTCCACGCCCGGGCCCATCATATCGAGATCTGCCAACAACTTCGCCTAGCTTTCCTTCCCGAATGCAGACGCCGATATCTCTCTTCGTGTCGATACATACCTCGTCAGATGACCTATGCGTTCGTGAAAATCACAATATTTGCTTATGCTCCTCCTCTCTCGAGGTTTTTTCAACGGTGGCGTTTTCTCGCCAAGTTTTTTGAAAGCATAATCGATAACACCTCTCGATCGAGGTCGATTGAGCGGGATAAAGTCCTTATCACGCGAGGTCCCTTCTGCCCCACGGTCCGAGGTGGATGTGTCGATACGGTCCCAAACCGATGGCTTACTCGACATCCCGCTTCTTGATCGATTCCTGCTCGACCTCGGTGTCCTTCTTGATTCCATCCAGCCGATCGGGTGTGCCTTCGCACCGCTTTCTTCCTTGACAGTAATCGATGTACCACGCTGACGCATTCGCCCATGGTATGGGGAACGCCTCGCCAACTTCATATATAACTTAGTATTGCGCAAATTTCTACAAACGATGTGATCGTAAGTCGGTCATCTCGCGGCCTGACCGCATGGCCTCGAGATTAAACCTCTTCGTATTCCATCACCGTTTATCTTTTTTGTCGCCTCACGCTCACGAGGTGTGTGGCGCCGATGAAACTTCTTGTTGACTATAAACGCTGCCTCGAACTTTCGAGCGAGCATGGCGAACCATCTGGATCGACTCTCGGTCGTAGCTTTGTGAACCATTCTCTCGCCGACCTACGAGTAACGCCTCGAATGCCCGACAACGCATTGCATCGGGTGCCCCATCCAATCTCATTTGCGATGATACCTACTGAGATGGTCCTCCGGTCGGTGGTGCCATCATAAGGCTCTATTTTGGGTATCTTAAACCCTTGGTTTTGGAAAGCTTTCGATCTCCTTCGTGAAGTGGAGACTCGAGCCACAAAGAAACCTCGATTCTTTCCCAAGATTGCATTCAACTCCTCCCTGGCGCCGCTATCGCCCCTCTCTCGTGTTTTTGGTGGATCTCACGCCTCTTCCTTTCCACTCGAGCTAGATGATGCGCTTACTTCGCCCCTGTGAGTCGCTTTAGGCTTGTCCACTACATCTTTCGCCGCTTTCCGCCATGGTCGCTTCGCCGTCGCTACCGCCGCTTTCAGGCCAGAATCGCCTTCGCTATTATCCTGATATCACTTCCAAATTTGCCCTCGCTAATCGACCGCAAGCGCCCGATATTCTCGAGTAAGGGCTTGCTTTTCTCAAGGGTGGGTCTCCTGACAAGATTCAAAATCGATCTTTTCCCTCGCTTCGCCGAGGATCGTGTTGAATAAGATCCAAGGCGGATCTTCATCTCCTGCATATCGTGATCGATTGGCCTGCTCATCCGAGCTTTGATCGACCGCCTGTATGCGCTTTGATGCGGTTTTCTTGGGAGGCATCGTGTTTTTGGCGTATTCAATCAATGTAAGGCCCTCCTTCTACGCCAATGGCGATGACAAATTAAGTCACCTTGATGATTTAAGCCCTAATTTAATCTAAAGATGAACACACAAGAACCCTAATGCCAAAAAGAGGAACGAGGGGTGGATTTTATGTATGCGGGCCGAGTCCAAGACCGAATCTTGGATTGCCTACGATCCTCGTTATCTTCCAGAATCAAGCCTTACGTAGTTCCCGGAATTGGGTATTTATAATGACAACACTTGCCTAAACCCTAAGGTTAAGTCGGCTTGTGTTATTGTCACCTTTACCCTTAAACGGGCCTTGACCCTCTGCCCAAGCTATTGCTATTAATGGGCTTAGTAAGTCGATGCGACTTATCCTCGATGTCGATATACCGACTGCGGTTATCGACTCTGGATCATCGTCCTACATTGCTACCGTGTGGACGGATCCTTACGCCCTTGTCATCTCACACCGCCGATAGTCGATAGTCGATCGTCGTAGCCTGGCATTTATGAGATGGCTTTGGCCTCCGAGCCTGGCATCGACATGGATATACCGGAGTTATTTTATAATGTGATGACCAACCGATAGATTTACACGCGGAGGAGTGAAACCCTCAGATCGCCATAAGCCCCCCTGCACTTGAGAGAGGCGACTTCCGTTGTCCGAGGTCGGGTCTGCCATTTGAATCGCCTTCGAAGTTGGGCTTTTTCTTTGGGCGGAGAAAGCCCGCTTTTCATAACCCTAATCGCTTAGCATCCACGCGGAGCGTTTCTAGCCCACGAAACGCTTCAATCCCGCAAAGACGCCATCCATTGCCTTGATAATCATGATTTCCAGGGTTATAACCCCATAACTCACGCCTCTTCAAATCATTTGCAAACTTTTGCCTTCATATATAAAAGGAGAGAGGTTAGACGCCGCCAACTTGCTTGCTACCTATTATCACAATCTCCAAATCTTCAAACGCAAAAGTAAGCTTCTTTTCCGTGTTGTTCATCTTTCTCTGTGATTTTGTTCATGTCTAGTAGAGCGCAATCGAATCGATAGGGGTAGTGATACACCCATTCGTAGCCAATCTCCCAGCACTGCCATCTCCGATCTTCTTCTCCGGGAGACTCCGTGAGCTCAGAATTTCCTCCTCCCGCCCCTAACCAAATTCTAAAAAGCTAGTAACTGTGATGGATGGAAAGGGTGCAAAAGGGTGTCTTAGTACACTTACTCCAGAGGATATTGTTGAAATCAGTGGGAAGTATAGCATAATTCATCCTCCGCTTGAATCTCGACTCCCATCAGCCCGTGATCGATTCATGGATGAGCCCCTGCAGGGTTTTGCACTGCTTACTTAAAATCAACTCGCAAGCGGACTAAGGTTTCCACTCATCCAAATTGCTCGCCGCCCTTCACCATTATGAGATAAGCGTGTCTCAACTCGCCTCGAATGGCGCCGTAACTCACGGGTTCATCATAGCGTGTCGAGTGGCGCAAGTCCTGCTTCTCGCCCGTGTTCCGATTTTATTACAAGATGGTTGCCACACCTGACAAGTTGTGGTATTCCTTCCAGAGGAGAGCAAATCGCCACGAGTTCATTACGAGGGGGCCTTCTTCTCATGGGGAGTGGAAGCCTCGATTTTTCTTTGTCCGTCATGGCCTTGATAACCCCTACATCGGTCAATGGAGGTCGAGAGAGGGGAAACAAGACAAGCTTGGGAGGGAACCGCCTCACGAGGCTCGACTCCGAGCGGGCATGATTTCGAGGTGTGTACTCGAGACTCGAGTCTCTTGTATCACCTGGCTCGCTAGAGGAAGCCGGGCCCATGCCATATGTAGGCCTCGAACGCTCCTCGATCACGAGAATCGTAGGATGTTTACTTATTTGCTTGTTTTTACACACTAGTAGTTCTTTAAGTCGATAACTTGTTGTTTGTTGGTTCAAACTAACTTGTCTTTTTCTTGTATTGCAAGGGCAAATTCTCCAGTGGTCACCAACCTCAGCCAGATTCCCGAGTCGACGGTCGTAGCCGCACCACCTCTCGGGGTCGCCGCTACCGACTTGCCGCTGGTCGAGATCAAGATGCCTTCCTCTTCTCGAGAGGGGGTCCTCCACCTGTAAACCAACCTTGCCGCGATCGAGTCATCTCGCCGAGCCGAACGACCGGTGTTCTCGACCACCGGGCGAGCTAACCGTCTGATATGGTTTTCTTCGAGATGAAGACGAAGAGGAACATATCGATCCGACTCGAACGCTGAGGCTAATGTTGAAGAGCCGGTGGTGCAAACAAAGAAAAGACCTTCGCTGCCGAGGTGGTAAAGAGCAGCCTTCGAGAAGCAAAGAGGAAAAAGGTTGCCGAGGCCACCGCCGAGTCGTGAATCGTGTGGACTGGGTTTTTGATGATTACGCCGTGTGGAGGACAAAGACTTGTCTTACGCTCGCGAAAACCGAATCGCCTCGTAAGTCGATCCTTCTTTTACATTTGCTTTCCTCGAGGCCCATGCCCTCGCTATATTTACTAACTCGTTTTTTATTTTGTAGCATACTCTTGTTGGTCGTGAGGTCGCTTCGTCGGCCGCCGTAATGCGAGAGTCGGCGAACGAAATTAAGAAGGAGAACGGCAGTGTTACTCCAAGACAACATTGCAAAAGCGCCGCACTTCTCTGCCGTGGAGCAACAAAGATAACGAGTTGAAGCAACGGTCGATCGCTTGAGCTCGGTAAGCCGCAAGGTAAGTTGGTGGTCGGCCAAGCAAAGCCGCCACTACCGGTAGCCGAGCTAGACCGATCGCGAGATGAAAGGCAAGATCGTGGTCGAGAGCCGCCTCAAGTCGACTCAAGACTACGAGAAGCCGCAGCAGCGTCGTAAAGCCGCAGACGGTTAAGCTGTGAAGGCTCGCCAAGATCGAGACGCGCTTACAGTCGAACTATATCGAGCGCACGCGCAGTCGGCGAGGCTAAGACCGAGGCCATCATGGAGTATCGCAAGTCATCCAATCTTGAAGATGATCTGTAAGTGATCACGCGGGCTTCGGCGACGGGTGGGTATACCCTGGCCGTGGATCGATGAAGGAGGTCGCCCGAGCTTCGACATGTCGACTCTCCGCACGCCTATGTTCTACAATCCCGACTCGGAGAAGTCAGATGATCAAGATTTCGAGGAGTTTCAAAGAGGAGAGTCCTTGGCCATAAAGTATGCTCCTTCCTCGCCCCGCCCCTCACGCTAATCCGACCGCCGCCGATCCGACCCTCGCCACAACCGAGCCGACTCGAAGCCGACCCTCGATCTTGATGTTTTTATATCTTTTGTTGATTTGTAATTCAAACTTGAAGCTTTGTAATAGTATTATTTTGACAATCGACTTGGGCCGGTTTTTCGACCGGCCGTGTTCTTATGCTTCAAATTTTTATTTGACTTTGCAATTTGTTTTTATTTTCTTTCTTATTGCTTTGCTCGCCCTCTCTGATGTGTTGTAGTCTTGATGTCTTCTCGATACTCGCCACTCGCTTTATTTGCTATACTTGTTGTTAGTGTTGTGAAAGCCCCCAAGTGTATTATGAACCCTTGGTTCTTATTACACTTGAGATTGATGTGCTTGCCTTAGTCTTTTGTCCCTTAGGCTTAGTTGACCTTTGGCCGAGCATTTTAGTGTAAATCTGCCCCCGATCTTTGGTCTTTTTCGCTACTCGAGCTCTTTTGACCATCGACCGACAGTGGCCCGACTATGCGAACCGCCCTTTGTCTGGCCTTTTTCGCCTCTCCGCTCGCTTGGCTTTCGACTTGGACAGTGGCCCGACTATGCGAACCGCCCTTTGCTTAAACCTTGTTTGCCTCTTGGGCTCGCTCGCTTTTAGCTTGGACCTTTGGCCCGACCATGCGAACTGCCTTTATGCCTTTGCATTCGCCGCCGCCATTAGGCTAACTTTGCTTTGGCTTGTCTAGATTTCCGACCATGGATTTCTATTCGTTGTTGATTATTTTGCCTTTAACTTTTCTCATCACATTGACTTGTATCGCTTTTGGCTATAAATCCTAACAAACACGTAAAACATCTCGAGAAGGCATACTTTTATTAGAATATCATAGATTGTCACATGGACTTATTACAAGATTTAACATTAAAAGTAAATAAAAGTTCATAAAAGCTTATCTCGCATATAATACTTCCTCGATTGTTGGCATGCCAATGTCGAGGAACAGAGTCCCGTCCGCCCGACTGTTGATAAGACCTTTGGGGTGGACTTTCGTAACTGATAAGGTCCTTCCCAATTCAAGTTAACTTTCCGACCGCCTCTTGTCGACTTGCTTCATTCTTCCTTAGACCGATCTCCAACTCAAGTATCGATGTCTCACCTCGAGTTGTAGTGATCGAGAGATCTTCTCGCTTATACCTTGCCATTCTCGGCCGAGGCTATCTCTCTTCGCTCGACGCCGCCTTTTCTCGCCGGAGTTCGGGATCGTTAGTCTCAACATTGTATGCCGTAACTCGGCGGGAGGGAACTCCGATCTCGGCGGGTATCACCGCTTCACAACCATACACTAAAGAGAAAGGAGTTTCCCGCTGATGAATTAGAGCCGCCCTATAAGACCATAGGATGCTCGGAAGTTGAACCGCCTAATCCCGACCTTCCGCCTAGCCTCTTTTTTAATCCTAGCTTGATCTCGTCGATTAGTTTGCTCAACTTGACCGCTTGCCTGCATGAGCTACCGAGGTGAATCGTTGGTCGATATGGTACTCATTGCACCATTCTCTCACTTTACGATCTTCGAATCGAGTACCATTATCCGAGATCGAGCCTTAGGAATTCCGCACTGCAGAGGATGTCGACTCCACAAGAATTTTTTAATGGTTGCAAAGACGGATGTCGGGCAAAGCCTTAGCTTCTACCCATTTTGTGAAGTAGTCCACCGCAACGACCACTTAACTGAGATTTCCGGAGCTCGAGGTAAAGGTCCTACAATGTCGACTCCCATCATCGGTCGAAAGGCCATGCCGACGAGATGACATTCATGTCTTGCGCTTGTTGATGAGAGATATTATCATGAATCGACAAGCGCTTGCATTTCTGACAAGATTATTTGCATCTCGTTGCATCGACGGCCAAAAATATCCAATTAACTTACATTTTCGAGTCAACATTCTAGCCCCACAATGATTCCCACAGCTCCTCTATGAATCTCTTCTAAGAGGTATTCGCCACACTTTCAAACACATCTCAAACCAAGGGTTCACAAAAGATTTCCGATACAAGATATCATCAAAGAACGATATCGAGTGATTGAAGTCGGACTTTCCTAGATTGTACTTTATCACCGGTAGTATTCCGCTTTTGAGATAAAGTGGCGATCGAGTCCATCCACGTGGCCTCGCCGAGTAATCGGTCGGGCCTCTGCCTCGATGTAACTCCTATCGGTCAAGAATCGACTAGAACCTTCTTACTTGACATGAAGTTTGAGGCCAATTTCGAGAGCGATCGCTCTCTTGTTCGACTTCGGGAACCCGCTCGAATTGAACCGCTTTGAATTTTGGTATGAGGCTTTGGACAATCGCTAAGTAATTTTTCATGGTTTCTTCCTTAGCCTCATACTCCCTTTAACATGATTGACCACTAGCCGTGAGTCAGAATCGACAAATCTTCGACACTCAAACCAAAGCGAGCTTTAAATCGCAATCATAGCCTCATATTCGCTTCGTTGTTCGTTGCTTTGAAGTCGAAACGGCGGCGTAAGTGGAATTCCTCGCCTTTCGGCTTACTGTAGGAGAGCCCGCCCCCGCCTCCTTACTCGATGCGCCATCGACTTGAAGAGTCCATTTTTCCTCCGGGCTTTGCTTTTCTTGATCGAGTTGGACGGAGATCCTTCGCTAAAAAAAATCCGCCAAGGCCTGGTGCTTTTATCGCAGCTTCGAGGAACGAACTCGATATCGTGATCGGGCCATTTCAATCACCCACTTTGCCAATCGACCGAGGTGTCGGGTTTTGCCAATATTTGCTTTAGTGGTTGGTCGGTGACTACCACAACGGGGTGAGCTTGAAAATAGGGCCTCAACTTTCTCGAGGCGTGAACGAGACATAATGCTAACTTCTCGGCCGGCGAGTATCGGACCTCGGGCCATGCAAAGCCTTGTCGACAAAGTAGATTGGCACTTGGCCATGTACTTTTCTCGGACTAGACCGCACTCATCGCCTCCTCGTGATACCGCCAAATAAATTAACAACTTTTCCTTCTCGAGGAGAAGTGAGGTAGGTAACTTCGACAAATAAGTCTTCAACTCTTCAAAGGTCATCTGACATTCATCATCCCAATGAAAAGGACCGCCTTTCGGAGTATCTTGAAAATGGTAATGCACGCCAGGCCGATCTCGATAAAACTCGCTGAGAGCGCCATTCGACCCGTGAGCCTCAGATTTCCTTGATATTTCGTGGTGCGGGGGCATATTCTTCAATGTATCAATTTTATCCGGTTCGCCAATCCCGCCCTTCAAATCATATAACCCAAGAACTTACCCGACCTAACTCCAAAAGTACACTTCTTCGGTTTAATCTCATCTCGCTTTCTCAACACTTCAAAACCTCTCGAGCATCGACTGCATCATCGCTCATGATCGACTCTTGATAAGCAAGTCGCCTACATAAACTTCCATACATCTACCAATTTGCCTTGCAAATATCTTATTGATCGCCTCGGTATGTTGCCCCAAAGATTCTTTAATCCGAATGGCATGGTCACATAAATGTATGTGCCGAATTCTCGTGATAAATGCGCTTTTCCGCCTCGGTGGTCCATTAAATCTGTGGTATCCTTTATACGCATCTAAAAACCAAAACTTCAAAATCGATGGTCGAGTCTACTAACTCGTCAATTTTAGGCAACGGATATGAATCTTTTGGACATGCTTTGTTTAGATCTGTGAAGTCCACACACACGCGCCAACCGCCATCGGGCTTTTTGACTAATACCGGGTTAGCTAGCCACTCGGGTAGAATACCTCTCACGATCCGGGCGCCAATAGCTTGCCGACTTCCAACTCTATAGCTTCAAGTCGATCGGACGCAAAATTCCTCTTCTTCGCTTTGACCGCTTTTTAGCCTGGTCAATCTCAAGCTTATGAATCGCGATGTCGGTAGATAACCCCGGCATGTCGGTGGCTTTCCAGCAAAGATGTCTCTCAACTCGATTAAGCTTAACCAAGAGTCTGCTTTTCTTTCTCTCGGGATCCAAATCCCGACTTGTACGCATTGATCGCCCTCTCCTTCCCAGTAGTCGGACGCTTTCAATCGCATCACCTGAGACCCAACTCTTCTCCTCTTCTTCCTCCTCGAATCGCCTCGACTAAAACTTGTTGAACCGCCATCTTCCCATTCATGACCACGAGTTACAACTCCGAGCGACTTCAACATCTCCCTTTACCTCGTGGGAACCGCTCTTAGTGGGAAACTTCATGCTATTATGGAATGTTGAAATTATAGCCCGAAGGTCGAAGAGTGCAGTCGCCCTAGAATAACATTATACGCAGAGGAGCTTTGACTACCACATAGCTTAATTCAAGTGTCCTTCCTTTCTCGCCATCCCCAACCGCCGTGAGTAACCTTATCGAGCCCATGGATGGATCGCTTGCCCTGTGAATCCGAACAGGAGAGATGCTTTATGGGGCTAGATCCTTCTCTTTCAACTTCATCGCTTGGAACGCCGAGTGATATATGATGTTCATCGCACTCCCGTTATCGATACACTCGATACACGGGCTCGGCTAATAATCGCTTCAATAACTAACCTTCGCTATGACTCGACTTGGGGATATCATCTCGAGGGCCGATCCGACTTCGCCGTGAACTCGAGCCGCTTGCGCCTCTCGAGCTACAAGTCGGCTCGCCGTCTGGTCTTTATCACTCTCACCAGACCAAAGATTGTGTTGACATAATTAATCGACCGATTATCTTCATACCTATCTCACCAAAATTTTCTCTCATTATTTCCTTCTCGACCTGGGATCGATTCCTCCGAGGTGACCGATCCTTCGCCTCTCGGACATCTCGACCTCGATTCCTGCCTTGATCGGAGTTTTTCCTCTTGAATTCTCCACGCCCCGGGCCCATCATATCGAGATCTCACAACAACTTCGCCTAGCTTTCCTTCCTCGAATGCAGACGCCGATATCTCTCTTCAGTCGATACAAATCTCGTCAGATGACCTATGTCTTCGTGAAAATCACAATATTTGCTTATGCTTCCTCCTCTCTCGAGGTTTTTTCAACGGTGGCGGTTTCTCGCCAAGTTTTTTGAAAGCATAATCGACAACACCTCCGATCGAGGTCGATTGAGCGGGATAAAGTCCTTATCACGCGAGGTCCTTCTGCCCCCACGGTCCGAGGTGGATGTGTCGATACGGTCCCAAACAGATGGCTTACTCTCGACATCCTCGCCTCTTGACCGATTCTGCTCGACCTCGGTGTCCTTCTTGATTCCATCCAGCGGATTGGGTGTGCCTTCGCACCGCCTCTTCCTTGACGAATCGATGTACCACGTTGATGCATTCGCCCATGGTATGGGAACGCCTCTGCTCAACTTCATATATAACTTAGTATTACGCAGCTTCTACAAACGATGTGATCGTGAAGTCGGTCATTTGCGTCTTTGACTCGCATGGCCTCGAGATTAAACCTCTTCGGATATTCCATCATCTGTTTCATCTTTTGTCGCCTCACGCTCACGAGGTGTGTGGCGCCGATGAAACTTCTTGTTGACTATAAACGCGCCTCGAACTTTCGAGCGAGCATGGCGAACCGAGATCGATCCTGGTCGTAGCTTTGTAAACCATTCTCTCGCCGACCTACGAGTAACGCCTCGAATGCCCGACAACGCATTGCATCGGGTGCCCCATCCAATCTCATTTGCGACAGATACTATGAGATGGTCCTCCGGTCGGTGGTGCCATCGTAAGGTTCTATTTTGGGTATCTTAAACCCTTGGGTTTTGGAAAGCTTTCGATCTCCTTCGTGAAGGAGACTCGAGCCACAAAGAAACCTCGATTCTTTCCCAATATTGCATTCAACTCTCCCTGGCGCCGCTATCGCCCCTCTCTCGTGTTTTTGGTGGATCTCACGCCTCTTCCTTTCCACTGAGCTAGATGACGCGCTTTACTTCGCCCCTGTGAGTCGCTTTAGGCTTGTCCACTACATCTTTCTCGCCGCTTTCCGCCATGGTCGCTTTCGCTACGCGGCGCGTCGCTTTCGTGTTGTAATCGCCTCGGCTATTATCCCGGACATCACTTCCAAATTTGCCCCTCGCTAATCGATCGCAAGCGCCCGATATTCTCGGAGTAAGGGCTTGCTTTTCTCGTTGGTGGGTCTCTGACAAGATTCAAAATCGGATCTTTTTCCCCTGCTTCTATCGTGTTGAATAAGATCCAAGGCGGGATCTTCGCCTCTTGCATATCGTGATCGATTGGCTCTGCTCATCCGGGAGCTTTGATCGACCGCCTTAGATGCGCTTTGATGCGGTTTTCTTGGGAGGCATCGTGTTTTTGCGTATTCAATCAATAGAAGACCCTCCTTCTAGCGCCAATGACGATGACAAAATATGTCACCTTAATGATTTGAGCCCTAATTTAATCTAGTGATGAACACCCAAGAACCCTAATGCCAAAAAGAGGAATGAGGGGGTGGATTTTTATGTATGCGGCTGAGTCCAAGACTGTATCTTGGATTGCCTACGTATCCTGTTATGTCCCAGGAATCAAGCCTTACGTAGTTCCTGGAATCATACTTGTAAAAGCGTGGCGGGCCGAGGCGTGGCATGGGCGCCCCACGCCATGGCGCCATGGCGGCGCCATGCATGCAAGGCGTGCAATAAAGTCGTTTTTTGGCCCTTTAGATTATAACATATATAAAAGTCAACAAACAAGATCACATAATGTCATCTAAACATGTTTTAAACTTTTAACACACAAAACAAGTACTACCGAATACCGATAAACTATAGTTAACCAATCAACCAAAAGGTTTCCGGTTTCAAAAGTTTTAAACGAATCTAATAGACTAATACTAGTACTAGAGTTCACAAAATGACATAAAAGATAGGCATTAGCCATTAGGAAAAACAAGTTTCAACTTTCAAGGAATCATCGGTCATCACTCATCATGATCACTAACAAGCTCCATCGGTCCCGTCCCCTCATCACTATTCTCCCCATCCACTCTTTCATCAATGTCAGTGTCATCATCATCCGAAACAAATGGGTCAACATCAAGATGATCTTGTATATCATCTTCAGTATCATAATCTTCAAATTCTTCTTCACTCTCTTCATCCACTAGTTGTAGTTGTGATCGGGAAACTCGGCCTCCTCTTTTGCCTTTGCCTTTGCCTTTGGATGATGAAGGTAAGCGAGGTGCGCGTTTGAAGCCGGTTGTTTACCCCGACTCCGACTCCGAGTTTGTCTTTCTTCTTCTTCAATCCCTGAAGCCTCCACAAAATCCCTCAAAGTCAATCCATCTCCTCCAGCTTCATCATCGAGAATATTTTCATTTCCTGCATCTCCAGTCATCCACTCATCATTACTGTCATCAATGTTCCTCAACTTTATTGGATCCCTTTTCCGCATGCTTGCAGCATTAATTTTGAGCATTTGGTTGTACTTCACGTACACCAAATCCCGTAATCTATCGTGTCTAAGCCTGCTCCTTTTCTTTGAATGAATCTGTGTCACATTTATCAAAGTGAGTATGTAAACTTTAATTGGTAAAAAATTACATGTTTACAACCATCTACTCACATGCTCAAAAATGCTCCAATTCCTTTCGCAACTTGATGCACTAGCAGTGAGGTTTAGAATCCGGATAGCAAACTTTTGCAAATTTGGTGCACCAACACCAAATGTAAGCCACCATTATTGTAAAAAAATGCATTAGTCTTCTTGGCATTGGAGATTTGGAGTAAAGTTTTACTAAAAGATTTAAAGAAAAAAAAATGGTTACCGACCGGGTGTCATCCTATCCTCATCCTCGCCCTTATTCCTTGCTCGAATAGCCATTTGGGATCCAAAAAATGATTCTTGCTAATTTATATGATGCCAATTCTCCCATGATCTTGTTTTGAAGTTCTTCGTTATCAATCAATCTATCAAAGCATTTAAAGACCCCTTCCATGACTTCTGTGTCGCTTTCAATTTCCGGATTATGATAGTAAAAAAAGGGGTTAAAATAATAACCCGCAGCATGTAATGGATGATGAAGTTGATCATCCCACCTTCGATCAATAATGTCCAAAGCTTGTTGACATTTGTCCGGGTCATTGTTGAAGGACTTAAGAATTGCTTCTTTGGCTCTATCCATTGCTTCATAAATATAACCCATAGAAGGCGTCTTTTCATTATCAGCAATGCGAAGAACCGTCACCAACGGGGCCATCAATTTTAAGATGTAGGTCACATTATTCCAAAAAGAAATCTGAAACACGGTATCCCTTATCGCCTTGCCCCTACTATCTTTGGACCACATGTTTTTTGACCATTCTTCAGATACAAACATTTTCCTCAGATCCCGTCGCCGTCTTTGAAGGCTTTGTAAAGTAAGAAAGTTTGTAGCAAAACGGGTAATTCCATGTTTGGCCAACTCCCTGTCGTTGGTGAATGTTCTCATCAATGCCAAAACACTTGGATGACCATAAATAAAAGTAACTAGAGCACCCGCTTCTAGTTATGGTCTTGTTTATAATTGGTATTTTACCAATATCTTCCAACATCAAATCTATGGAATGACCAAAGACACGGGGTCCAAAAGAGATTCTTTCTTTTATTTTGTAGCATCTTCCTGATGAAAACATTTCAATTGTAAATGTCGATGTTGTCATAAGTAAAGTAGACTAGTAAGTAAGTAAAGTAACTAAAGAAATTAAAAAAATACCAAATTAAGACATAATTGTCGCCATTATCCGTGACCACTTGCAAAGACATTTCTTTTCTCCAACACGCTCCACAAAATCATCAAGAAAATGAAAGAGCAAAGTCCCGACTTGACAAGTGTTGGAAGCATCAAAGGACTCATGAACATCGACCCTTTGGCATTATTAACTATGATGTTGATCAATGCTCTACCCTCCTATCGGACCATCCATCGATAGAATTGAACAACCATACTTTTCGCCACTTACATTCTCTTTCAATAAATCCTTTGTATATTGAACTTCATCGTTAAGAAAGGTACCTCGCTTCATGACATGATGGTGTCTTCAAATTAGGTCCATACTCACCAATGGATCGCACCATTTTCTTGAAAGCCTCCAAATTTAAAACATTAAAAGGGATCATACCATGATAAAGGAAGCGACAGATATCTCGGCAAACTCTTTTTCTTGCTTCTTTGTCATAAGCATCTACTATGCTTGTTTGTCTTGCCGTCGCATGTGCTTTCTTTTTAGTAACGAAAAGGTCCATTGGACCTTTTTTATTAGACTTTGCTTGGGTGGTTTTATGTCTACGCAATACCACATTCTTGCACATCTACCGCATCTTCTTCATCATCCGAATCATCAAAAAAGTTAGCCTTTCTTTTGAGGGCATATTGTTCTTCCAATGCTTTTTCCTTTTCATTCTTTCTTTCCACCATACTTTGCATTATCTCTTCTCGAACATCTGATGGACACTTGGTGCATTTTGTAACACCAAGACCCACACCGCCAACTAGATGTTTCTTATGGCGAGAGATGCCTCCATTCGTAGTTTTATCACAAAACTTGCATGTAACCGAGTTTCTATCTTTAATATTTTTCAAATATGCATATTTCCAACCAATATCCTTTCTATTTGCTACGGATGAATCGGATGATTGCTCTTCCCACCATATCTTATCTACCAACAAGATTTCAGTACCAACATTGTGAAGAAAAGTGGAAGTGGTCAAATTGTTATTTATTAGTAAGTAAGTAAGTGAACTAAACTACCAAGTACCAAGTAAATGATTAACCATAAGGTCCATAACAATGATAACATTAACAATTTAACACTATAACTTTACATTCTATTTGGAGCCTTAAAACTTTTCATGGCAAATAAACGACCACATACACAAATAAAACACATCAAATCCATAGACTACTAAGTACTAACAAACAAAGATCACTAGTTCACTACTTAAAGTTTTAGAAAATCAAACAAACAAAACAAAGATCACTACTTTGAGTTTTTGACAATGATTCAATTCATACAATCATACTTTCAAGAAAAGAAATTATAAACATGTTTTTCAACTCCATAATCACATAAATAATAAACTACTTAACACAATCATGTGTAAAAATAAAAAAAAAAAAAAAAATAAAAATAAAAACCGGAAAAGGTTTCTTAAAAAAAACTCCATAATCACATAAATAATAAACTACTTAACACAATCATGTGTAAAAAGCGATTTAAAAAAAAAAAAAAAAAAAAAACGTCAAAGCCATTCTTTGCTACGAACGAGCAAGTCACAGACAATAGACCGCCGGTAAGTATGAGAAGAAGGAGAAGAAGGAGAATAAGTAAGGTTTTTTAATTATTAGGATTTTTTTTTTTTTACTCCATGCCCATGGAAGAAGTCAAGAAGGTCGCATTTTTTCTTCTTAAGGATTGGAAGAGAGTAAATGAAATGAGAGGAATGAAGAGAATAGAGATAGTTGACTAGGTTTTATGTTATTTTTACATGGTTTGACGTTTTTACCCTTCATTTTCTATGGCGCGCCACGCCTCACGCCTTTCACGCCTTGCACGCTATGGCGCCGCCATGGACACGCCTCACATTTTCTGCGCCACAGAGTATACCAAGGCGTCACAGCCCCGCCTCACGCCATGGCGCGCGCCTCACACGCCATGGCGCGCGCTTTTACAAGTATGCCTGGAATGGGGGTATTTATAGTGATCATACTTGCCTAAACCCTAAGGTTAAGTCGGCTTATATTATTGTCACCTTTACCCTTAAATGGGCCTTGACCCTTGCCCAAGCTATCGCGTGGGTGGGCTGGGATATTGGTGTGGACCACGTCCTCGAGTCGATACTTCCGACTGTGGTGATCGACTCTGAGACTCGTTATCCCACACTGCTTTGCGGTGTGGACTCTATCCTTATGGACTTGTCATCTCACACTTTTTCGATCGTCGACAAATCGATAGTCGTAGCCTGGCTTTTATATGATGGCCTTGGCCTCGAGCCTGGCATCGACATGGATATCTTTGGAGTTATTTTATAATGTGATGACCAACCGATAGACGACACGTGGAGGGAGTGAAACCCAGTATCGTCACCATCTATTCCAAGTCCTTTCCACAACTGCATTCTACCAGTCCTATCATTAGACCCATACTCTAGAAACAAATTATTTTATGCCATCCTGTCTAGACTCAAGCTGACAATTCTACACCTGCCTAGTGATATGAAGTATTTCGCACTCCACTGCATCAGGATTCCAAGCCATTCAAATCCTAGTTACATCATTTTTAAATTATCTTTTAAAAATAATCCTACCTCTGACTCTTACCTCTACACCACACCCCCCGAATTTTATATTTCCGCTTGAAACATATAGTCTCATGCTGTTTTAGGGGATTATTCGACCTTATATTCCAACAAACAAATTTGCATGACTTTAAAAAGTCGTAGTCCCTACAGTTTTAGCCTGCTCAATCCCCCCAACCCAACCCGACTCCCCCCCACTACACTTTTTTTCCTACTCCTGGTCATGACCTATGGATCTACAAGTCCTTTCTGCGCAGACTTTGGAAGCACTTCAGGATCACTCAGAATTTCCTCCTGTACATCCTCTGCCACGACCTGCTGATCAAGTACATCTAATGGCCTGTAATTCCTTATAAAGGGGTGCTTGGATCATAAACCTCTAAAGGAGAAGCCAGTTGGTCACTCGTAAATTCCACGTCCTTAAATCTCCTTCCTCCACTTCAGGAACTTCATGACCAACATTCTTTACCTCCACTACGTTGATAAGTTCTGAATTTAGAAACCTCTGGACCTTTGTTCTTAGGCTGCCACTTCTAAGAAGCTTTTCAGTAGCCCTAGGAACTTCATCAGAAACATGCGTATGTCCAAAAACAGGACAGAACATTAAGGTCACAGCGGGACTCATCCAAAATGGGAAGAGTACACCCTTGGTCTTATGGTTGTCTTTTTATGTTTGTTGCATGCGTTTTTTTTTTTTTTTTTAAATTTTTATTTTGACTTGTTTTTTTGAACTCATTGGTAGTGTTTGCATTGTCAACAGGTCTCAAGTGAAAAAGCAGTGGATTTTGTGCGGAATAAAACTGGAAGTGGCTTACCTTCTACCTACTCTGAAAGTATAGAGGTAAAAGGATTTAATAAAAATCACGAGTTTGTGTATTTTCAAACCTATTCTAATGTTTTGTTTGTTCTAGTTTTTATTTGAAATCTTTTTGTTCACGTGTTGAAAGGTTAGTCTAGGGTGAACTGTCACTGTATGGTTCATAAATTATATTCTTGCATCTCTCTTTTGGTTTCAACCTTAATTTGCATGTTACCTTAAAATCCATGTAACGTAATAATGACATTTTTTTTTTCAACTGTAGAGAATTTTAATTTGTATCATTTTTTTGTCATTTGTCATGAATTTTATGAGTTGGAAAAAGCTATATAGCTGTTGAATAATCTATGGAATGTTAGATTTTATGTTGAGCTTCTGATGATGGTCGTCAAAATAGCATTTAGGTTGTCTTATAAACAAATTGTATGTATTTTGTGATTTTATATAAATTTTGGTTAATTCTGGGCTTAGCATATTGAGGGAGTGGAGAGTACACCATCTCTTTGGAATCCTTGGTATTTGTGAATGTCCAAAAATGTCGTTGCTTTTTTTTTTCCTACCCAGAGTATACCTGAAGGTGGTTGTTGATGTTCATTTTTTTAAAAGTTGAATTCAGAATTCCACAATGGAATGTCTTTTATCATTGTTTAAACATTCATTATTACCAAAATGCTTACAATTACTGTTTATAATTGTAACTAGATTGGATGAGCAGTAGTTTCCAGCTTAAGTGATTGCAGGAGTATACTGTAACTAAAATTTCCCTTCAAGGGAAAAAGGGTTATTATCCTTGTTTTATGCGTATTTTGGGTGCTGTTTATCTATTAATGTACTGAAAATTTGTTTGTTTGTTAATTGCAGATAGCAATTGCTGCGCTTCAGCTTGTATGGAAGCAGAAATTCAAGGCCGGTGATATTTGGGTACGTATTTACTGTTTGGGGAGTGTGACTCCTTTTCATTCATACCCACGCAGTATTTCTGCCAGAATATGATTTGAAACTGATGTTTAAATTATGCTTACTTGGAATATTTGTCTTTGAATGTTCGTATTTTTATTCTGGCCCTTGGTCCTTTTTGTCTAAGGTCTGATTTTTTTTTTTTTTTGGAAGCCAAGAGATTATTTTTGTTTCTTTTGTCGGCTAGAAAATTGAATCTATTTCCTAGGCGTTTACTTTCGGCTCTTTAAATACTTTGTAATTCTTTCCCCATGAATTAAGAAACACAATTTCTTATTCAAATTCTTTCAATCTTGTTCAAATTCTTTCAATTTCTTATTCAAATTCTTTCAATTCTTTCAATTAAGAAACACAATTTCGTACCTACTAGACATTACCTGCACTTTTGCTGATCCAGACAACAGCACCTGTTTCTTATTACCTAATAAGGAACATTAGCTTTTGGTCTCTTTCTATTTAATCTTTTATTATTACACATTTGGCAACAACTAAAGTTGCATTTCATCACTTAGACAAAGAAAATCATCTAACACATGCCCCATTACTGTACCATTTTGTCTTAAAACAAAAAAAATGAAAAACAAGAATTCATTGAGGCAACACAATAAGCTGGGTGGAGAACTGGTGTTTAGGAATGTGTCATCATTCATTCAATTGGTTTGTGTTTTATTCTGTTCCATTCAATGCTTGAGTGAAAACTCTCATTTTCATTGCCTGTTACCTTACATTACCTTACCTTACCTACCTTTTGAGCCAGCCTGACTTTTCACTCTTTATTAGGTTTCTGTGTGGCATCCATTGAGGCGAGCCTTTTTGCTCACCAAGGAAACTGAGGAGCATTTGGCTAACATCAATAGGCCTGGTAGCGGATTCTATACCGAGGAGCATTTGGCTTGGATCAATAGGCCTGGTAGCGGAGGCTGTATCGAGGAACTTTTGGCTGACATCAGTGGTCCTGACGGTGAAGGCTTGACCGAGGAGCATTTGGCTGATCGCATCAATGGGCCTGATGGTGTAGATGAGCCTGAGAGTACGACTTAAAATGACCACTCTTTGATCATCCTCATGCCTTTGTGGTATGGATTCGGGCTACGTAAGAAAAAATCACATTTTAAGGGAGCTTGAAGAATATTAATGGGCTTGAATTATGTGTTTTATTTATGTGCAAGCAATCTTAATTTTGTGGAGGAAATTCATGGGCAAGATATGAATACAACTCGACACTCACTAGGATAGCATTAGCATTAGTACTGTTAGCATGCACGGTAGTGCTTTGGTGGTTTGTGTTTCAACTTGGTGAATGTCTTTTCACACAGCTTTTGTCTTATTGCAGAACAATTTATTTTCGATTTTGCCCTTAAATTCTTTTCACAGACGCGCCTTTATTCTGACTGGAGTAAGGTCAGAATGTGAAACATTATATTCTGACTTGCATTAGGAGCGGAAAACGTAATTTTTCGGCCTGTAAAATAGTCTGCATTGTATCTTAAGCGTACATAGCAGTGTCTCTTTCTTCAGACCAAACATTGGTCCGGAAACATAATGTTATTGGCCTGTAACATGATCCGAACCTTTTCTGTAACGTATATAATGTCGTTTTATTCGGACTTGAATTTGGTCAAGAAAACATAAAATTTGCAGCCGCAATATTGGTCATAAACGTGTTTCATATATAAATAAATGCCCATACGCATTTAGAGAGCGTGTAAACATCTCAAAAAACAAAGAAAATTATTCCTAAACATATCATGTCCGTAAAATATGTTAAAAACATACTATAAGTTGGACGGAATAATAAACATTTCTTGATTCATTTAGGATCAGAATGATATGCGTGTTAAATATCAAAACGAAGCCGTTTCACTCTCGCCATAAGTTGGATAGAATAATATATCATTTCCATTCATTTAGCGCCGAGAATGATATCTTTGTTAAATATCAAAACGAAGACACTCTCGCCCGTGGTATGTGTAAAACAATATTTGTTTAAACAGAAAGTCCCAAAATTTATGAATAACCGGGATTGTGCATATCGGTAAACCTCCTTCCCCCCACCCCCTTCCAGCCAACGATATCATAGCATTGTTTGTTTGTCAGTCGTGTGTGTGAGAGAGAGAGAGCGAGCGCCCGCTTGGCTGGTTTGAGAATAATTCAACACATGAATAGTGCTGGATCGAACTGAATTAATGTTTTCTTAGTTCAAGTTTACTCATGCGGTGTTGTTTTGAATTTATATCACTTCATGCAAAAAAAAAAATTTATAGTTAATTGTCGTTTAGGATAGATTTAGAAAGATGTTAGAATATTAGGACACTGAAAAAAAAAAAAAAAAGGACATTTACTAAGCGAATGGACTCATTTACCCCAATTACATATCGGTTAAGTGGGCAAGGTCCTATACCCTAGTGCCACTTGGCTTAAAGTCTGCCTACTTTCTCGAAAATGAGATGATCCTGGAGTTCGATCTCCCATCCCGTAGATTAAAAAACTTTTCGTTGAAGCGGATAAAAATAAATAAATAAATATATCGGTTAAGCAAAAATATGCTGCACCATCAAATTTTCTACGATATTGCACAAAACATCAGATCATAACTGATGAGGAAACAATTTTCTTGATTGTCGATTTCTCTACATTATTTACTCCTTCCCCAATTGCACAATCAATTTTTTCACTCTCCATACGCAATGCATGTTGCCTGTTTCAATTTTTTTTTTTTTTTTTTTTGGATCTTGATCTTGAAAAAAAAATGCAATAAATTGATGGGAAAAAATTTGTATAAAACTTGTGATCCTTAATTTTGTAGATTGCAGTAAGTGAGTAAATTTATTTGGCTTCATCATTGCATTTGAATCGTACAATGAATTGTATGGTGAATCCATCGGTCGTTGAAATTTGAAGAAATACTGATATTTAAAATACACAATGAATCATACCGTGAATTATATAGTAAATTATGAGTGCGAATCACAAAGATAAAACTGTAGTGAATCGTATAGTGAATTATAGAATAATGAATCATATAGTTATTGACTATATTGAACTTCAAAATTTAATCAAAACGTTGTCATGTGAGTCTCAAAAGAAAGAGAACGAAAAAATAAAAAAAAATTGGTCCAAGATTTATACTTCCTCATTGGCTAGACGGAGAGATTAATATTTTAAAATGATGGAAGATAAAACATTGAAAGTGGACAAACTTGTCTAATAATTATAAGATTGTTCTAAATGACAATTTGAATATTCCATATTCTTTTTGTTTGAGATCTTTTTATATGTGTCCTTTTAGCTCCTTATCCTTTTTTTTTCTAACGAAAATTGCTCTTTTTTAGTTGTGTTTCTTTGTTGTGGAGGTAGCGAAGCTAGGTTGATCTCACTAGTCACTGCATGTTTTTGTAGTGATGAGAGTTGATATTCTTCTCCCCAAAACTCACTTTGAAGAAGCTTTCTTATTATTCTTGTAAATTTACTAGACTTTTATTATTGTGTTTCAAAAGAGCGTGATACTCCTACCTATAAATGGGAATATCTTTTCACACAAATTTTTATCTTACCACACAGATTTTTTTTTTCCAATTTCGCCCTTATTTTTTTTATTTTACTGCGTTCTCATTCTCACCAAATTTTGGTCGAATATGACACATTATCCATATTGAAATATGGTTCGAAATATACGTGTTGAGAAATCCACACCTGGTTGATTCGACCATATTTTAGGTAGAATGTTTGAAGTTTCCAAACTCATACATAGTCGAGAGCATCATTCTAACCAATATTGAGTCCGAATACTCTACACATTCGCACTAGAAATTGGGTCGAGGATAACAACAACAATATAAGAGCACCACTATTGATTCTCGATCGAATTTCGCATGAGAATATTAAAAGTTTTTGTACTCAATTTTAGTCGAATGTCTTTCCGACCGGTATTGAGTATGAAAACATTCAAAATTCGACTAGAATAAAATCGATTATAATGATCGTATTCACTCAAATTGGGTCGAATGGTCATTGTGTGAATTGACCATAAATTGGTCGTAATAGTATATATTTTCCGGACTCATTTACGGTCGAATGGCAAAGCGCGTGGAAAATCCAAACGGCCTCACTCTCGCTCTTGGTAAGTGTAAAACAACATTTGTGTGAAAAGATAGTCCCCTATAAATAAGTAAAACTGATGCCCCTTGTAGCTCTCAAGACTATTGGGATTAGCTTCTTGATTTGAAGCAGAGAACCGATTTCCAATTAAATAAGGATTTAAGGAAGTAAATCATTTACATTGATTTATCACATTAATTTAATATATTATATTATATATATAATCTTATTATATAATACTGCTATAAAAAAACACTAATATATAATAACAATAATTTATTAATATTAAATATTATCTTTATTCATAATAAATAAAGACGGCTTCAATCGGCATCACATTTTTACTATCGGCACAATGATTGCTTCAGACACACATTAAAATACTTTTGGCACCACCATAGTATTTTTATTATTTTTTTACTTGAAGCACCACAAAAAAAATTTAAAAAAATTACTTCTTATACCACAAATCTTAAAAAATACAATTGAGTCCTTTGATTATTTAACCGAAACATTATAATCCATAATTATGTCAATAACAATCCACAAACTTAATTTTCATCCAAATCATCATCTAAATTCATTTCTTTATTCCAAAAAAAATCATCTTTATTTCTTCTTCATCATCAACATTCATCTTCATCTTCATCTACATCATCAATATTCATCTTCTTCAACTTTCTTCATCATCGAAAAAAAATTCATATTCATCTTCTTCAATTTTCTTCATCGTCAAAATCTTTTTCAACCTTCTTCATCATCAAAATTCATCTTCATCTTCTCCGAAAATCACCCAAATATCAATTTCAAACTATATGGAATTACAAATGGAATCAAAATTCATATCTTGAGCATGTAATAAGATAGCACTGAAACACCATTCTCAATGGCTTGAAACACCCATTAATTTTGGAAAAATGATGTATTTTAGAGTTTTCCGATCGGCTACTAGATTTTCCGGCCGGCATCCCAACAAACATCAGCACGCTTGACGTTCGTTTAACTGATCAACATCAAAAGGTGTGACGTTCTGGATTCCAGAACCGAATATTCTTTTGTTTCTACAACGCCACCAACTCTGACGTTGGACTTCAAAACAAACGGCAGTCTTTCTGACGTTACGGATTTCGAAACTTAATGTGCTTTTGTTTATAAACGGCAGCCACTGCGACGTTGGTCTTGCAAACCAATGTCAGACATGTTGACATTTTTGTCAATAGAACTGAATATGCTTCTGTTTTCAATACGCCAGTATACCGACGTTGGTCTTGCAATAGAAGAATCGTCAAAATTGATGACATTTTGGATCCCAAATAAAAATATTTGTGTTTGTGTTTTTGCATCATCCAAACATGATACAAACAATCATCCAAACATAAATACAACGGTTCAAAATGATAAATACAACGTAATTCAAACAATTAATCCAAACTTAATTCAAATGTAATCCAAACGATTCAAATTGTCCAAACACAAATGATAAATACGTACAACGGTTCAAAATGATCCAAATCAAGATGATATAGAAGTAATCCAAACGTAACAATAACAATAATTCAAAATGATCCAGAGTTTTAATGAAATTGTCTCTAAATAAATGATCTTGAACGTCTAATAAACCCCACATTAAACACGATATGATTATATGTAGGCTGATCAACGACTTCAAAGCTTCATGTATCTCCAACTCTAAGGTCATTGTCCCTAAGAAAATCATTCAACCCACTTAAACGAGCTTGTTGATAGGGCGCGGCAAAAGCTACAAGTCTTGCCGGCCATGATTCCCCTGTGGCACTTCGCAGCTCCACAGTCTTGTTTCGCAACATGTCGTTTGATCTAGCAAATAGTACTGAAATATTCTACCGATCATAAACATAATTAAATAGTGTTAGAAAGTGCAATGAGGGGAAATACAAATAAAAATATTTTTAACATATCTCACAACATAATAATGTGAAAATGCCGAGTTTGCTAGCGTCGTGTCGAAACTGGATTCGTCGTATCAAGATTTTGGTAACCATTGTTCTCTCCTCTTGCTTCATCATCTTCACTTTCGGAATTAGGAAAATTCTTCTCACGGGTAGTGCCATCAAACACTATAGTATTGAAATTGAAATTCACTCTACGTTCAAACACAATAAACTCGCGCTCATGCAAATCATGAGCCTCCACATATGCTTCCCAACCGTCTCCAAAGAAACGAAGAGATCCATCATCGGTCTCTGCAACCCTCACTACCCATCTCCCTAAGAGGCTATTGAGAAATCCATATATGTTTCGCAACGTGTGGTCCAAACTATGAACGTATGATGGAGGTAGTTTCTATGAAGAAAAAGACATCACGTTACTTCATCGTAATATGAGCGATGAAAATATAACTTAATTAATTAATAATCACATACCAAACTTGTTTGGAAACTAGGCATAAGAACTTTGAAGAAACGATCCATTTTCCTTCACCGTAGATTAAAAAGGAATGAGGAATCAGTATACGAATTAGAATCAGTCCGTGTGGCATTCCAAAGTAAGATAACATAGATAGTCAAGCCAAGCATAACCAATCACACAAGACAGAACCAGTACCTTAATCCATACTGCATACCTGAAGTTCGTGTACGATCAACAAGTGTTGTTTTAATACCTGAAGTTCTTCTACTGTGAGTTCTTTTAATTGTTCGTCGATAGACTCTCAGTTTTCAAAGTGAGGAGGACATCAGACCTTTTTACGTAGATAATGGCTAGCCTGAATAAGTCCATTAAGAAATGGATATCCTTGGCATATCAACTTATGGAAGATATTTGTTATCCTTGGTCATTTCGTAATGGAACTTATTCAGATAAGCCAGTCTACAAAAGCAGCAAAGAGATCCCAAGGCTTTGTAAGAGATCCCAATCTATTAAAGCAAAGAGATCTCACGGATTTATATTATCGGGTCCACACAACACACATAATGGGCAAAACACATCTAAGTATACTTTTAACTAACACACTTACATTGCCAAAATTAGATTTTAAGGCCCCTATTATGAGTAAAAATGTAACTAGATTAATTATACTTTTTATTTTAACTCACTTACATGGCCAAAATTCATAGTTGGAAAGTTGTTTGCAATGTGAAAAGTACACTAATTCATAGTTGGGAGTGCACTAAGTCATAGTTGGTGGACAGTTGTTTATAAAGTCAAGAAACACACTAATTCAGTGTTGTTATGTGCACATTAAGTATGCCATTATAATGAAATTTAACATATAACGTCAAGAAATGTGACGTTACATTAACACAGTAACGTCAAATTCGATGACGTTCCTTGTTAGAATGAAACGTCACAGAAGATGACGTTGCTGAGAACGTCAGTCACTTCGACGTTTTGCAAGTAAGATAAACGTCACCCGCACTGACGAAGGAATATGTTACCCTAGTGGGTATGACTTTAACGTCATCCATGTTGACGTTTCATCTACATCAAAACGTCACTATGGCCAACGTTTTAAGCACCTAGTCATCTTCCCAAACCTCCGATCGGAAAACGGCCGGTTAATCGAAAAACACCAAAAAATCCTCCGATTTCAACCCGATTTCAACCAACAACGAATACACATTACAACAAAACAAACAAATACAACGAATACACATTACAATACACGTTTCGTTTCGACGGAAAATCGAAACCCAAATCAAGCTAAAACCTCCGATTTTTACCAAATTACCACCAAAATGCAAACAAAACTAGATACTTATATGATTTGGTTCAAAGTGATGTTGTTCTTAGCTTGATTCTTGTAACCAATGCCTCACTTGCGGTTTTCCAGCGAGATTCATAAATTCCGGTGATATTCTGAGGGTATTGTGTTTTGGTTTGGTGGAAATGAAAAATAAAAGAGAAGTAATGTGTATAAAAGGGTAGGGGAAGTTAAAATGTGTTAGTTTGTAATTTTGAAAACATTAGGGACTAAAGTGTATAGATTTTAAAAGTTATTAAAATAAAGAGTGTCTTTAGTGATTTCGTGGTGGTATTGAAGTAAATGAAAAATAATAATAAAAAAGAGTGCCGATAGTAAAAGTGTGATGCCGACAGAAGCCGCCTATATAAATGCTAGAATATTAATTTCCACCACACTTCATTATAGTAAGGATAAATAAATCTTTATCTGGTTATCACAATAACCACAATTAAAGTTCGGCTAGTTGTCCATAGGTGTGAACCGATAGGCTTCCCAATATGTTGGGAGTAAGTATAAATGTATTTACAAAATACCTTTTACACATAACGATCATGGTTGGCCTCTAGCAATGAATTATGACCCTCAATTTTAGAAAGGAGTCAAGTGCTCTATGACTATTACCCTTCATGTATACAGTTACCATATTTATAGAATCCTTTCAATATGCATACGGTCGTTACTCGAGTGTCGAAACATCAATGACCGTATCTTATAATCTGAATATTATATTCTCTTAAAGTTACACTTTACTTCCTCTTTCCAGAGATTTTTTAGAATAAAACATTCATTGTAAGAATGCCATTTTTATATACATTCCTACCATTAGGTAACGTGAATTCCAGATAAGCAACATAATTCCTATGCATGTTTCAATATCATAGTCAATCACTACTGCATGATCGACCCGTGATTAGAGGAAACCTCAATAGCATCAAAGCATGACAATCCACACCGCGATGTTATGAAGGCTCAGGTCTAAGAATAATTACACAAGCACCACATAACTGTGACAATAATAAGTGGGTTAATAGAACGAACATATTCTCTAATACAAGTCCACATGCAGTCCAAGTGTATCTACACTTTGATTGACATGATCTACCACTATTTTCAAAAGATAGAATACATCCAATACGTGCTTGTCTAACCGTATTCTCAATGTCCCATTCAATAATACATACGACCAGAGATACTTAAGTATCAAACCATTTAATGTGAGTTAAGATCTCATCAACCATAATCACTATTATGATTCTTTCTCACGGTTTAATACTAAGGACGTTATCATATATATATATATATATATATATATATATATATATATATATATATATATATATATATATATATATATATATTGACACACACACACATTATCATATTGGTTTATGAAATAAACAAATATATACTATAACTAAAGTGCTTTATTATTCATAATAATAAGGTTTACATAAACAAAATAGATAGTAAATGACCTGATATGTTTGGATCCGGTCCAACTCGATTAGCTTAGAAAACTAAACCGACAAGATCTTCTTCATCGTGACGTTGACCCCAAAATTTTCAAACCAAAAGGCATCACTTGAAAACAGTAAATCCTTCGTGTCTCAAATCACTAAGGGCCGTTTGTTAAATATGAACTCAAGCCTCAAATCAATTACGAATACATTAAGAATCGAATGATTTAAGAAATTAAATTAATTAGATCGTTTGGTAACATTTTAAATATGTAATCAAAATATGTTGTATATATATAAACATATATACATGTATACATATATACACATACAAACTCTCTCAACTCACCCCACTTCAACATCCCATATATATATATATATATATATATATATATATATATATATATATATATATATATATATATATATATATATATATGTGTGTGTGTGTGTGTGTGTGTGTGTGTGTGTGTGTGTGTAACTCACATATATACATATATATAAATATAAGTTTAATGCTATGATTATTATACTAGATTTCACATATAAGTTTAGTTATTTATGTGCATTTCAAATAATATTCATAACTTAAAAGTATTACTCATTTTACATTATTTTTCTATTAATTTATAAGAATCTATATTTTTATCAAAGTAATTACTTTAGTATGAGTAATGTAAAAGGGAGAAGAATTAAAAAAAAAAAATTCATTTTTAACAAAGCATTAACGGAAAGAAAAAAAAAACATTAAAAAAAAGTTTTATTAGAAGCAGCAACGTGCTTACGTGCATACGAGGAAATAGGCCGCATTCTTTCTCTTTTTCTTTTCTTTTTTCCAGCGATAAGCAACTCAAGAGGTGCTGAAAAACTTTTCATTTTTTTCAATGTAAAATTAAGTAGTACTTAATTAATTAAGATGTATGAAAAATATTAACAAACATAACTAAATCTAAATGCAACTGGGTGTTGTAGTGACAGTTGAGCCAGGAGCTGGAGTGTGGAGGTTCAAATCCCGTAAATGGACGACTTCTTTCAGTTTCTTGGTAAAAATGCAGCCCTCGACTCTGAACTGCTAGGTCCATTATTATCATATTCACTCATTCTGTGGGATCAGGCGAGTGGGGACCCTCAATGTTAGGGTTTAACTTTTTTTTAGAATAAATACTTAATTTATTTACCAAACGGGCCCTAAGTTCTTCATCTTCGGGTTCCATCCAAATTTAGTTATATCCTGATGATCCATCCATAAAGGATAGCACTCAAAGCCTGTGGTTTTCATCTACCATGAGTTTACTGATAGGAAAAAGGATGTCATACTTTGGGCATATGTTATTTATGTCTCAGAAATCTGCACATAACTCTGACCATTCTTCTTTCACACAGGGACAATGCTCGAGATCCATGCTTGTACTTAACCGCACGGATGAAGCATGCCTCAATCATCTTGTTGAATTATGTTCAAGGAGTGGTGTGAGGCATGGTATGAACCTTCTTTGATCTTGCTTGACAGGGATGGATCCTTTCTTTACAAACAACTAATGGACAACTACCTTCAGGTCAAGTTGTATGCCCAAGAAAACACAACCTTGTAATTTTGAAGGATTTCGAGGCATATCCCTTTATCTTCTGCAGACAAAAGAGCACTCAGGGGCGGCTCCACCCACAAGCTTGTGGGTGCGGCCGACCCCCTAAAATAATTTTTTTTTTTAACAACTGGAGATTTTTTTTAATAAACGATATCTCATGTAGAATCGACTTTATTTTTATGTATTGACTTCTATTTTTATACATTACTCTATAATTACATATACAGAGGTAAATATACAAATATATGTGTGATACGAAAAAATTGATAAATTTCCGACCCCCTCATCAAAATTCCCGCAAATTACTTCTGAGAAAGCACCGATGAAGGTTGGTCGTGGCACATCCTCGGTGCCATTTTTTACTCATCCAATGTAGACCCTTATTCTAGTTTTGGGGATGCTTCGTTAGCATCATCTTCATATTCATCTATGCTCAAGGTGATATGATTAATCAAGTATTCTTGGAGTTATCCTACTTCATCAAGTTACTTTTTTTAAATAACCGGTAGACGTTGATTGTCATAGATTGCCACCACTCTATGCCTTATGCGTGCTTCTATGACAGAACATATATGCGAGTCCGTTCTTGCTTGTATGACCTTTGTGGATCAATGCTTTCATCGTTTCTATAAACATTTTTGCTTTGGTGGTATAGGCTTCTTCACTGGCAGTGAAAATGTATGAGGAGCCGACACTATCTTCAAACTCATTTTCTTGACATGTGCAAGACACGTCCTTCATGTTGTGCTGAGGGGGGAGGGGGGCGAGTTCCGGTGTATACCAGAATGCACAACATATCCGTCATTATATTTCCATGGTGTATAAGAAGGATGGTATGGCGCTTCATTCTGGATGGGATCGAAAATTTTAATTCCTTAGATTCCATGTGTACTATATCCGTTCCAAGACCATGCTTGAGTGTTGACCGCCTTCGACTATTGACATACCTAGGTCTCGACAAATTTTTCGTCGTGACAGAAAGCCTTTATATATATGACTAAGACGCATTATTTCTTGGGTTGCAACCTTTCAAGAGTTTAAAACATTTGATGTGGTGGTTCTGGAATATTTGTCAAGGTTAATTGATTCATCTCCAACACCAACTTAGTTATTGCTTGCATTCCTTATCACAATGCGAACGGGTGGTGAATGAGTGTATTCAAGACCAGTTTGGGAAGATCCAGTATTCGGATTTTTTTCCTTCTGGTGCCTTTGGTGCCCCATCGAGTTTTCACTCTTTGTCCCTATTTTAAGAGTGGGACCTCGAGATCAATGCTCGGCCTTTGCAGTGTGTTTGAAGGCGATAGGGTCGAATCCTTCCTTTGGCTAGCAAAGTTCGGTTGGATCGATGCGTAATGTGATTCATATGTGGTTGAATGAATCATGACGGCTTTTAAATTTAAATATGATTACAGAGTATAAACGCAAATCCTAGACTTATTGAGTAGCGGAAGATTACTCAATAAACTATTAGAGATGTGTTTTTAAACCTTGGTGATCAATGTGTGTGATTAATGATGTGATAAAAACAATTTAAAAACCCTAAACAGGGTTTAACGGATTGCAGTTAACATGTTGGATGCAAGACTTGAAGCAAGTTTGATTCAAAACTATTGTAGTTAATCAAACACGTAGATACGACAAGCTAATGAAATAAGACACACAAAATCGAATGATTAACAAGATTAGAAGAAGATAGTGATTTAAACACAATATTTAATTTGTTGTACTATAAATCAAGAAGAATGTAACAAACGAGTTACAAAACTATTACAGGCTCTAGATAAAATTAGAGCTAGCAACCAATTAAGTGATCAAGACAAACTTAATTGAAAACCAAATTACGAATGATGACTCGAGATTAAACTTGTTGTTTTAGCAAATTCAATTTAGGTTTGAATTACTTAATTTTCAAATGGATTGATTTGAAAAACTTGCAATTAATCAGATCAGAAAAAAAATAAGTTGATTAAACTAGATTTAAATAAGGAAGAATGAGTGAGAATGACAGAAATATTTCATCAATTGAGTAGAAGGACAGTCTTTTGAAACTTTTGCATAAAGGACAAAACTATTTATTCACTGTTGAAATTCACTAATTTTCAAAATTCATTGTCGAAATTCACTGATTTTCGGGATTCACCATCGAAATTCACCGATTTCGGGATTCACTGAGGAGATTCTATCGATTTTCTGGATTCACTGTCATTCTTCTCGCTATAAAAATTATGCGATTGTCCTTCTTCCTATAAAAAAATATGTAGCTGTCCTGTTACTTAAAAATATTCCAGATTATATACTAATACGACCCTATTACATACGACCCTAATACATACAAGGTATTTCAACTTCAGAATCAAAAGGTTGATGCCGAAGTGATTAGGCAGGATACAACAAGATGATCTGCAACCAAAGGTCACAAAAGTGACACAATCAGAAGCCCATAAATTGACAAAGACCAATAACTAAGATTCTGAAATCACTAACTAAAAGGGATCGGAAAAAACAAGACCGGCACAACTAATTAATAGAGAAATTTCAGTTTTAGCACATAGATAAATGTGGTAATAAGAATACATGACAAGTTTTATGGTGCAACACTTTTTACCAAGTGGAAACATGACATGGTAAAACATCTCAATGAAATCTTGACAACTCAAATATGTGGGGCCACTGTAACTTAATCTGAAAAATAGAATTTGTAAACGGACGTGAGCGCTTCCGTCAAATTCAATTTTCATCATCTCTCTTTTTTTTCATTCTCCATAAAAAAGAGCTTTTTTTTTTAAAAAAAGAAACTTTTTTTAGCGAGATGATGAAAAAAAAAAGAGGATGAGAGAAAATTGAATTTGACGGAAAGGCTCACGTCCGTTTACAAATTCTATTTTTCAGATTAAGTTACAGTGGGCCCCACATATTTGAGTTGTCAAGATTTCATTGAGATATTTTTACCATGTCATGTTTCCATTTAATAAAGTGTTGCACTATAAAACTTGTCTCTAGAACATAGACAAATGATAAGGGTTTTTAAGGACAAAAATGTGTTGATGATCCAATAATACCCCTCGTCCATATTACACACATGCATTTTTTACAATGTCACTTTACAATGTCACTATTTCATCACAAAGTCATCACATCACCTAACGCGTATGCGATTACATTTAGCATCATAAATCACTACATCATTTCCATGTCACTACTCCGTCACAATGTCACAACATCTTCACAATGTCATTGTCACTTGAAGGTCATCCGGTGACATTACGTTCCGGTGTCACTACACAAGCTACTTACAATGATATATGTCACTGTTCCAGCTCGGTTTTAAGGAGATTCCGATTGCTGAATTTGTGGGTTGGGATATGACTTTATTTCCTTTGATTTTATTTTTTTTTAAAGATTTTTTTGGATTTTTTTCCTGCCAAATTGATTGTGTGCGAACATGGCTTGGAATAATGGTATCGTGATTAATGCTTCCCCAATTTTTGGGATTTATATTCTTTTTTCCCCTTTGATTGTGCGAAGATAACGGCAGAGTGAGCTCCACCGATTTCAGCGAGTTTTATTTATTTTCTTGTTTCTTTATTAAAATGTGAAAAGGGTAATTCAGTACATTGTTATTCAATGTTGTCCTTATAAACCCTGTTTAGTTGAAAGTGTGATATTCTATCATTTGTAAATTTATTTGGTTCTTTTGAACCCACCTCCCTAAAATTTATAAGAGATACGAACCTCATTTGCTATACTAGGTATATATAGTCAAATTGAAGGGTGAAGAACATCAATTTGAATTTCGAATAGATCTTGCAAAAAGATTTCTTTCCAAACTGAATGGGACATTTTACACATTATATTTTTCTTAAAAAGGTAACCTAAGCACACACATATGAATCACATGCTTAAAAAATTTAGGCAACTCGAGTATAATGTGTGTTAATTCCTGAATTTTTTTGCATTCAGAGATATACCTAGACAAACCGGGTTACCGGACCAAGACCCGAAAGCCACCGGAACTTTGATGATGACCATGAAATATATGTCATACCATAGTCTTTAAGACGAAGGGGCACCCAAACTAAACAAGTTCTTTCAAATTAGGCAATGAACCGGAAAAGAACCGGACATGAGACTGGTTAGACCAGAAAAATGTCTTCATAGAGATTAACTCTCTCGGTTCAATCAATCAAGGGCTTAAAACCGACATACCTCATTTTGGTTTACAATCTCTCGATCCAACTAGGATCGAAATCGAAGATTAGGGGTCAAGCCATTATACCTGAGAATCCGGCCTTGAAACTCAGATCAATTGAGCACATGTGTAATTGACTGAAGAACCTTACCAGAAGATGCCATCTTGAAGCTGCAATTTGTAATCAATGCGTGAGATCTGGTCTTATCATCCATGTGAATGGTATGCCATGCCACGACGTTGTCAAGGCAGAAATCTTCACTCTTAATTTCTCAAATCAACGCCTTCATGATTCAATCACATTTAGGGGTCAACGCCTTCATGTTCATGATAGATACTCATATTTTTCACATAAATGTGCAAGTAGTCGTAGAGATCTCATTTTCCACCATACGAATTCATTTAAGAGAGTTTAAACTTAAATGGGCTTATGATAATTTTCTATCGCAACGGTAAATGGGGTGGTTATGCAGAGGTTTGCCCCCAAGTTGTCAGAAATCCTTTTGACCTCACTTCGAACCGTCCTTCTCACCTCTGGATGGGTGGAACTTTCACCTTGTTTCTCCAACTTGCTGAAGACTTCAATTTCATTTTCCTTCAAAATTGGCAAATTTGCCCTTTCTGGGACATCCAGGATCTCCTGTCGTTTTCATGGGCTGAGAAGTAGCTGAGTAGGGCTATGTCGTTCCCCATCAATTGTTTAGCAATCTCAAGCATGGCTGAGCAGTAGCATAATCTGTTGTTGGGCCTAGATTAGACGTTCTTGTCGCATCATATGCCAATGGATTGGTTGTCTATCCCAAATTGGTTGCTCAAGTGGCACCATGTGCCAATGGATTTGCTGCTTGGCCATGATTAGATATTCCTGTGGCACATTGTGGCATGGGATAGGTTGATTGGCCTAGATTAGATGCCTTTATGGCACTCTCTGCCAAGATATCATCTTTTATGTGTGAACCGTTTTCCTTCTCACTTTCGTGAGTTCTTGAAACATTATTATCATTTGAATTATCAATAAACTTTTGCTTTCGTGCCTGGTTATTCTTAGAATTTTTGTGAGTCTGGCTTGTTTTGCTTCATGTCATGATTAGATCTAGGGTTACTTACTACAATAATTTTTTTCAGGCCTTACTTCAAACGCAAATTGACGATTCATGAAATCGTCAGTATCGAAATCAGGTCGATGTGCGGGTAATTGGGCCCGTGAGGATAACCTAGTTACTTGAAAAGAGGATTTGAAGATGGATTATAACTGAGCCAATGAGATTGGTTGCCTGCGTACGTAGAGATTTTAAGATAAAGCTATTAACGTGGTTCTGAATTGTGAAGATGATGATGCTTTTATAGGCGTCAATCGTGGGAGAGTTGATGTATAGATCCCTGATTTATAGGGTCTGTGATTAAGAGCCACTGTGATGCCAATCGTGGGACAATAATGGTTCAATTAGACTAAAATAATGAGATATAATCAAGCATGGGTTGTGACAATTAATGGAAATAAACCGTGTGATCCTACCCATAAATGCGATATAACCGTCTGTGGAAATCGAAGACAGCCTGTTATGCTCGGGAGCGATCTGGATGGCCTGTTCGGATAATTGTTGTTGATATGAGTGTTAGGAAATCTACGCGGGAACGCAGTGGAATTCAAAATTTTGATTTCCTTTTACCCAAGACCGACTTCGTTTAAGCAATAAACGAATAAGCTAGTAGACGGTGGTTACCTTGGTCGATCTAAAAGATCGACGCTTTGACCGTTTAAGGAGAGTAGTTCTGCATAGAGCCGCCCAAGTGTTCGGCCTCTACCGCTAGTCCACACGAACAGCCCGCCGGAATCCCATCATGGATTGCTATTGGAAAACCCGGTTGCTAGACCGACCACTTTTCCCTCTCTCCAACTCTCTATAGGATGCTCTCTATTTTACACAAGAACTATTAGTTCTTGAAATTGTGTTGTACAAAAGAGCTTGACACCCACCTCTTATTTATAGTAGAAGTGGCGTCCCTACTAGGTGTGGAGGAGAAGAAAACATTTTCCCAATAAAATAAGGAAAATCTCCTAGATTGATTTATCTCATCTTATATTAAATATTTTCAAGATATTGTCAATATCTTATATTGACTATATATATCTTATTACCATAAATCAATTTACACATGTGTGCAAATCTATAGTCATTAATATCTAATATTAATATATGGTAATCTTATTAATTAAATTGCACAATCCAAGTGTATCTTAATACATCAAAATATGGCGCCATATGTATATATATCAATACACATATATTTAATCAACTTGATCAACTAGTTTGCCAATAATTACGTGTGTCATATACACACAAATTTTCAAACCACCAATATATATATATATATATATATATATATATATATATATATATATATATATATATAATTAATCAACATAATTAATATCTTATATTTAATTTATTCATAATAAATAAATACCACCATATTAATTTACCACTATAACATTTATAGTACGAGATAAACTTTCCTTATTTGGTTATCATCTATAACCACATTTTAATCCGGCTAGATGTTCATATGTGTGTGACTGATAGTACGAATATGTTGGTCGTAGACACAAAGTGCAAATTACTTAAAATGCCCTTCATGCCTAACGATCACGGGATAGCGTCTAGCAACACACCGTGACCCCGAATCATCGGAAGAGTCAAATGCAATGACTACTACCTTCATGTGAACAGCGATTCCGTGTAAATTACAATCCAATCGCTATAATAATATCCATACGGTCGTACGTCGAGTGTCAAACTTTAACGACCGTATCTTATAATCTGGATATCATGCCCTCTCGAAGTAACTCATTTACTCCCACTTTGCAAAGATTCACGAGAGCTAAACATTCCTTATAAGAAAGCCATTTCGGATATTCGATCCCAATCATAGGATACGCGATTCCCGGACGACCAATCATGTATACTCCGCATGCTTCAGTATCACACTCAATCACTTCCGCATGATCTCCCCGTGGCTAGGGGAAACCTCAATAGTGTCAAAGCATGACAATCCACACCGTGATGCCATGTAGACTCCGGTCCTAAGAACAATTACACAACCGCCACATAGTGTGACACTTAACCGTGTAAGTGGGTAAGTCTAACGTACGCATTCTCTAATACACGTCCACCTACAGTCCAAATGTCTCTACACTTCGATAGACGAGATCTATCCCTGCCCTTAAAGACAGAAGACATCTAATACGTGCTAGTCTGTTTATACTATCAATGCCCTGCTTAATTAGTACATCAGCATAGAGGCATTTAAGTATCAAACTTATTAAAGTGATTAGATATCTCATCAACCATAATCGCCTATCATGGTTTCTCTATCACAGTTTAATACTAAGGACGTTATCATTTATCAATTCATAATTGGTTCTTTAAAAGAATAAATATATGACAACAGAAAAGTCATTTAATATATGCACAAACATAGAGAAATAGTACAAATGATCCGACCCGGTCGGATCCGGTTCAACCCGATTGGGTTTAGGACACTATTTCAACAATGAGGTCGGCTGAACTCTGAAAACGACCTAAACAAGGTTGGCTAGTTTATGAGTGGATCTATCGGACCTAAAGGCCTAATTGTGAGCTGGATTTCATACGGCCCATTATGCAATTTGACTCGTTTGATGCCCAATTTGTGATGATATATATAATTTACTCATTATACCATCGTCAAAATCTAAATCAAACCAAGGCAAACTTTGATTTTACCTTAAAAGCCGTTTCTATTTTGGTTTGAAAATTTAAAAGTCGTATGAATCGATTCAATTTTATAACCCCATTAATTCCAATAAAAAACCGATTAAACCGAATGAATATTGATCCGTAATTAAAATCGTCATCAAAGTCCACTCGAAAAGAAAAAGAAAAATCATCATCAAACTGCCTAAATAACCGGGAAGTTATTATGTGGTGAGGGAATTTAAGGATGAAGTAACGGGTGAAACGATCGAGCACATGCGCGCTTTAAATACAAAATAAAACGGGAAAATATGCTATATGGTGCTTTCTTGAATGATTTTTGTCTAGATAGGTTTCCACAATGAGGAGTGTAAACAAAAATAATGAAAAAATGGAAATAATTTGGAATGACAATTACACCCTTCAATTATTACTCTAATTTCGTTTTTTAGAGGAAAAAATGATGTATTGGATGGGATTCGAACCTGTCACCATAAAGTAAACAAAAGCACACACTGACCACTGAGCTACGAAAATGATGTTTGTTTATTTGTTGCATAAAATATATGTATTATGCAACACTACTAAATTTCAATAATTGAATATCAAGGTCTTCAAATACAATCAATCAGTTATAATAATCAATATTAAACAACATATAAATTTAAATCAATATCCATTTGATGCTCAAACGCGTTTACAATCATCATAATTAACTCAAAGTCAAACACTTTTAATCATTGTTAAATATTATAATTTACTTAAACGAACAACAATAATTTCTTTGCGTATACGTAAAACCCGAATCCGGATCCGATCCATAATTGAATCGTCCGATCTGATTCTCAGCACCGATCGAGACGCTCGATCATGCACAACGGAAGCTACGAATTAAATTCGTTTACGATTTTAGCACTATATGATTCGCATAATAAATTAAACTACAAGAAGGTTAGTATATTTACCCCAACCGGAGAGAAATATGCAATCGACCAAGGAGAAGCCGTGATCTTCCGGATTGTATCTCCGCGACGATCGGTGTACGTCGATCCTCGCCGTAGAACCTCATCGAATATGCACAAGAAAAACCCTAGTTTTCTCTCCTCTTAATGACTGAAACAAACTAATTTTTCTCTTCTTTTATTTGATATGTGGCTCAAATTGTGATGATCAATTGTGTTGGGAGGAACTCTCTTTATATAGGAAAATAACTAGTCAGAGAGAGTTATCCTTTCACATCACAATTACCCATTCCTACAGGAAAAGATATTTGCCAAAAAAATAAGAGATAATTCCCAAAAATCAATCTCTTTATCTCTTTTCTATTAATTATCCAACAAATAGATAATTAATTAATTACACATATGAGATTATCTAGGAAAATTCTTCTCCCAATTTATCCATAATGTGAGGCGCCAATTCTGTCAATATTGTAATAGAAAATGTCTTTTCTATTTTACATATTATTTACCAAATAAATAATATTGCATATTCATTAAATAGACCAACTATTTAATTTATTTTCGAGGTTCCATAAAACAAGAAAACACTCGCGTGTTAGGTGCCAACCCGGGGACATGTGGACTTATAACTAAGTATTTACAATAAATTAAATTAAATATTCATCGAACATAATATTTATACTTAATTCATTAATTACGGAATTACGCCACCATAAATCCAAATCAACTCTATCGATTATAGATATAATTTATTCTCAAAACGTCGAGTCAAGTCGATAAGTGTCCATTGATATAATCATTACATATAAACTAACCCTCCATAGACTATCCGTAAAAAGCGGGATTATTCTCGTAAACCTTCTTCAATACATCTTATCCTTATTTATCATTAACCCACTAGTGATCAATTAGTTCATAACCAATACGAACTCCATGATTGATCGGTTTTCTAGGATTAAACATTATAATTAACTCAAATAAACATCATATTGATGTTTAATCAAGAATAATCATTGTCATTCCTATAAATAACTTAAATAAACACCGTATTGATATTCAATCACTTACGGTAATAAAAAAATAATGTATTCCCTCCGTCCCAAATTGTTTTCCATCACTTATAATCATCATAAAACACTATAATGAACTTAAATGAACTTTAATTTTATGTTCAATCACTTATAATCATCATTAAATACTATAATAATATTAAACGAACTTTAATTTGATGTTCAATAACTTATAATAATCATTAAACACTATAATAACCTTGAGTGAACATTGATTTGATGTTAATCATTATAATCATCATAAAACACTATAATTAACTTAAATGAACTTCAATTTGATGTTCAATCGCTATAATCATCATTAAACACTCCAATAAATTTAAACGGGCTTCAATTTGATGTTCAATCACTTATAATCATCATTAAACACTCTAATAAACTTAACGGACTTCAATTTGATGTTTAATCGCTTATAATCATCATTAAACACTATAATAAACGTAAACGGACTTTAATTTGATGTTTAATAGCTTATAATCATCATTAAACACTATAATAAACTTAAATAGACTTCAATTTGATGTTCAATCACTTATAATCACCATTAAACACTATAATAAGCTAAAACGGACTTTAATTGGATGCTGAATAACATATAATAATCATTAACACTATAATAAACATAAACGAGCTTCAATTTGTAGTTCGATCACTTATAATCATCATAAACCAATATAATAAAGTTAAATGAATTTCAATTTAATGTTCGGTCACTTATAATCATCATTACACACCATAATAAGATTAAACGAACTTCAATTTGATTTCAATCACTTATAATAATCATTAAACACTATATTAACCTTAAGTGAACATTGATTTGGTGTTTAATCACTTATAATCATCATAAAACACTATAATGAACTTAAATGAACTTCAATTTGATGTTCAATCGCTTATAATCATCATCAAACATCATAATAAGCTTAAACGGACTTCATTTTGATGTTAAATCGCTTATAATCATCATTAAACACTATAATAAGTTTAGATGAACTTTAATTTGAAGTTCACTCACGTATAATAATCATTAAACACTATAATAACCTTAAACGAACTTTGGTTTGATGTTCGATCACTTATAATAATCTTAAATGAAAATTCATTTGATGTTCGACCACTTATAATAATCTTTAAAAAAACAATTTGATATTTAACCGATTATAACCATCATAAAACACTATAATACACTTAAATAAACTTAATTTAATGTTCAATCACTTATCTTTATTTTCGGTCACGTATTATCATCTTCAAACACTGTATAGAACACAATAAACAATAAATTTGATGTTGATGTTGAATTAGCCGGTCATAATCATCATTTTTTGAAAAACTCATAATAATGACTAAACATTGTAATACAACCACTAAAAATCATCATTAACAATTACATTAAAAAAATTTGACAAACAATTACATTAAAATTAATAAATATCATGTTGCTTTTTAAAAAAAAACCTCTATGAATATTTAATATCATGTTGATTATTCATAAATAAATATTGTTGATCCAATGAGGCAATGACACATAACAATTTGACTCTCCCTGTCAAATCATTCCCTTCCCCTTAGGATTCCACTTCATCTTCCTCACCAAATTTTTACTGCAAAAAAGAAAAAGAAAATAAAAACACCTTGATCATCATTTTGATTAAAAAATGGAATACCCGTCATCTAAACTAGGCATGAAATAATAAAGGGAGAAGATGGCGGGAGATCGGAGTAGGAAAGAAGGAATGGTTGCCGGAAAAACGAAAAACGGGATGAACGAGGACATGGCTGCCTGTTTTTTATGTCCTGAAGGGGGTAAACGAGGAAATGGAGGTCGGAAAAACGGGATGAACAAGAAAATCGTCGGAAAAACGTTATGAACGAGAGAATCGCCGGAAAAAACGGGATGAAATGGTCGCCGGAAAAAACGGGATGAAATGGCCGGCTGTTTTCTATCTACTATTAAGAGCAAGAATTTGCTCTCCTCTTGTGCTTCCACGTAGGTGGCTTCTGAGAGTAAATTTGGCGCTGACACGTGTCCCTGCCACTAGCATATAATAATAATATAATTTTTTATTTAAAGTTAGTTTGTTGTTTTTTTTTTCCTTCTTTTTTATTTTATATTTTTATTGTGGCAGCTAGCAAAAAAAAAAAATTCACACATTGGCACGTGTGTTGCTACAGAAATTATGGAGTGTTTACCACTTTTTGTAGCCAGTTGTTTTGTTGTTTTTGTCTTGGGTTTTTTTTTTACCCAAATAACGAAAGCTTTTATTAATAACCCGGATAAAACCCGGGACTAAAAGAGACCGGCACTACTCGGCACTTACAACTACCGGACCAACCCGGTACTGAAATCCCGGCACACGGCCAGGACAACAACAAAAGCAACAACAACAAAGTCAACTAACAGATAGAAAAGCCAGAGAGTTCTGAAAAGAGTTGTTTACGTTCCACATACACGTACACGAATATGTCGCACGATGCGCCACGGAAACGGTGTTACGGTTAATTCCAAGATTTAATGGCATGGCACGCCGCAGACACATTATGTATATATATAGGTTGTGTAAATATGGACAAGTTTCATTTTACACATTATGTATATACACATTTGATTTTACGGTTTAATAACACGACACGCCGTTGATACATTATAGAAATCGTGTTTTTTTTTAACATTTTCACTGAATAAAACTTAGGTCAAGGAAAAAAAAAAAGGGTAAGTGAATGCATGTAGGTGTCGGTGCAGTGTTGTGGAGTGTCGATACCGTGACGGATCTTAAACTTTTAAAGAATATTGTTTTTAGTGAGGTGTCGGTGTCTCTTTGTGGAGTGTCGACACCGTGACGGATCTTAAACTTTTAAAGAATATTGTTTATATATATATATATATATATATATATATATATATATATATATATATATATATATATATGATGTAATTATCTAATCTAATCTAAATATAAATAAGATATAAGAACCTGTACACATTTATTAGTATTAGTAACCAGTAATTAAATTAATAATAGGAGGACAAAATATATTACAACTGTATTGCACTTGCGCAGGTCTTGGTTTCTTCCGTTTCCAAGAAAGAAAGCAAGATTCATAGACAGATTGGTTTTTTTCTCTTTTTGTTTTCTCTTGTTTTAATTTATTCCAGAAAAAAGTCTCTATCAGCCAGCCGGTTGCAAAAAGGGTTTCCATAAAATTTCAATCAATCCAGCAGCTGGATCTTGGATTCCTAAGGGTGAGAAAGATTTTATCACCTGTTCAAGATTTTTCTATGAATTATCCAGTGGATTAACCGGTGTTTACACGTTTTGGTAGGAATTGGGTCTAATCAAGCAGTAAAAAGCTAGGTGAAGAAGCGGCGACTGATGGAGAGTACGGGAAGCCTTTTAACCGGTGTATTATTTCTACGGATATTGTGCCGATTCAAGGGTTTTACACGGTAGGTTTTTTCGATTCAAGGTCTTTATCTGGTTAAAGCATTATTTTTTCCTTTTTTTCTCTGTACATAATCCCTGCTCGTTGAGTCTTTATAAGCAGGGTTATTTTCTTCACTCATACTCACTAGACTCTTCTTTCTGCTGTCCAGATTATCACTATTAAAGGAAGAAGTCAAAACAATTGTTGCATGTGGCTTGCTTTATTCCCTTTGTTGATTATTTATTGTATGTTTGCATGCTTATTTATTATTTCTATCTGTAAATGTCCTTCAATCTCTACTTGCAGTGATGATTTGTTGGTTTAAATTTATTGATTTGGGTTCTATATTACCATGTTTGCTTCATTTATATATGCATGCCTTCTTTTCACTGTTCTAGGTGTATTTACATCCTCTTTTTTTCCTGTGTTGCTTGTTAGAATTAATGTTGTTGGCTTGTGCATTTGATGTGTTTCATTTATATTCCACTATATTTATTTTTCCTCAAATGTCTGATGCCTGCAAGATAAAAGTTGGGGTAGCTTGTGCAATTAGTTTGTTGATGCATTTTTTAACAAATAAAGTTCATTCCTTCTTTGGCTTATATAAATTAAGTTCATTCCTTCTTTGGTTTGTATAAATTATACCAAATATAGTTCATTCCTTTTTCATTTGTACAAATTAAGAAAAAATATGCTTTACACCATACAATTCATTATATGTTTTTCTTTTGGTTAACTGATATGAGAAAATTATTTTGGCCTTCGACATTCATTTTAGATGTGTGGTCTAAATTAATATGGTGTGGTTTTCATGCTTCAAGATGGTTAATGTTTTCTGTCTTCATTTTGTAAAGATAAAGATAAAAATATGATCGTGTTCATGTAGTTTTTCTTCATACAAGTCTCATTATGTTGGCTTTTGATGGTTTTTTTTTTTTAAGTTGCTCTGCTCCCTTTGTTTCAGTATGCATGCCTGCTTCTTCATGTTAGGAATGTACTTGATCCTCCTTTTTCTGCTATGTTAGTTGGAATTATCGGTTTTCTTTTAGCGTTTGGTTTATCGATGATGCGACTTTACCAAATACAGATTTATTCCGTTTTCAAACTTTTATGAATTATACCTGATATGTTTCCTTTTCATAAATGACAAGAAAAAGAAAGATTCTTTACAACATATAGATCATTCAGTGGTTTTTTTGGGCTATGTGATATAAGAAAATTTCATTTGAGTTTCTAGCTTCCACTCTGGATGTGTGGCCGGTGTTCTTCTCATGCTTCTAGGCGGTTAATGTATTATGTATAGGTTTATTATTGTAGTTGTGTTTCTTTTTCTTTTTTCCTTTTTTTTTTTCCTTTTTTCCTTTTTTCCTTCTTCACAAACTTGGCTCATAAGAGGATGCTATGGTTAGAATAATTATTTCATTTTATTCTAATGTGTTCCATGTGTACTCTGCATTGTATAGATAAAAACATCATCAGTTTTTTTCTTGGTACAAGTCTGTTGTATTGGCTTTTGATGGCCTTTTTGTTGGTTTGAGACCGCCTCTGATGTTTTTTATCTTTGTATAAGGCTACGGTGCTTATTTTGTGTGTTACGGAGGTGCTATTGTTGCGGGTTTTTCATGCTGTGTACATGTGCAATGGCAGCTGTTCAGGTATTGCTGCAATGTTCTTAGTTTATTATCTCAACTTTAGTATTATATTAAGTCATAAGTTGTTTTGGTTAAGTACTTCGTCGTAGTTCGGTATTGGTTGCTCTTTTGCAGTAGTCTTTTGTTTCCCTATCAAGAAACGTTAACCTATTCAGGGTTGTTTTAAGGCCTTCAAACCAATGTTTAAGCAGCATATTACATCTAATTTGGTTAAAAAAACTGAACATGAAAAAGCAAGTAATAGAGCGAGAAATCTTGAAAGATGGAAAGAGAGAAAAACAAAAGATAAAAAAGACTTTAGACATAACAGAGCAATTGCTGCACCAACCATTCAAGATACGAAGAGACATAAATTGTCACATGAAACTGCTCATGCTCCAATAGAATCACGATATGTTGTAGGCTGCTCATCTGGAAAACATGATGAAAATGAACAACTAACAAAACAAATTTCATGTAGATCGCTCATTGTTGTCCTGTGATGTGTTACCCTTGAATTCCCGACTGCTTTAAGCGGTTTTGTTAGCCAACCGTGCGCCTCTAGAAAGTGCAGATCAAAGTTTCTTGAGTTCAACCTCAATAATAAGTGAGCATGGAGAGAACGAAATAAGTGAGAGAAACAAAAAATATTACGTTGGAAAGCTAAACGTTCACGGCGAAATGAACTCATTATGATCCATTCGATGATGTTCATTGTAATTCCTCTGTATACTTTTCCAGCCCCGAACAAGATGGATGTAGAGCCGCGGCTTCGACAGATTACTAAATGCGGCGACATATTACGGGCAATGCCTAATTGTGTCCACTGTGAAGCCTTTAAGTTTGTTCATGAAACTAGCAATTCACTGCTGCTCGTAAGTGACATATTCCTGGCAAAGACTAGGTTACCTTCTCGTGTTAGTTGACCTAATAATGAGACAAAAAGTGTAGAGGCCGTCAATTTTAGAGCATCCATTCGAACATATAATAACCATCTTGCATTTACATCACTGGGCAACATATGATAAAGATTTGGCACGTAGAAATAAGTGGTGTCTACACATTTAAGGTCCAAGGTCGTGTACCATTTTATGGATGATTTTGTAGAACACATGAAAAGCGTAAGAATCTTGATTGTACTTCCACGATACAACTTATGAGAAAACACAAAGGTTTAGAAATAAAGGTCCACGGTTGTTTGAAATGACTTTGGATAAAATATTAATAAATATATAGTGACAACCCTTATGCTAAGTTTTTTAGAGATTTAAGAAATTTACCAAATCTTGAAGAGCTACAGATTGTACTTTACAAGAACCCTAAGATTGATCAAAGAGTGTATAATAAACCAAGTGTATCGCAAATTGTTTGGAATACTTGTTGATGGACAAGAAGATAAAGAAAGGAACATAAGGTGTATACTCATAGTGGGAATTCACATAGTATCCAATATTACTATGGTTTACGACGACCGCTTCAAGATCCTCTTATGTTCCTTATGGTGAACATGGTTGGCACCAAGGAATTAGTAAAAGAGGTATTAAGAGTAATTCTAAAACGCAAAAGATGGCTTAGAACAATAGATTGATTAATCCTAAAAGCATTCAATGCACAATAATTAATTGAAAGTGAAGTCAAACTTTAGCTTGTGTACACGAGAGGACCCAAACTGTGGTGTCTATTAGAGAATATTATTGTTATAAGTGTCGAGACAGAGAGGGATGAGTCTTACTTACTTGGCCATGATTGTTCCAAAGAATATGTTGTAGATATGTTTGTGAAATTAGAAACACAAAGGCTTGATTATTTTAGAGTGCAACAAAAAACATTAGGCAAGAATTCTATAGGGTTTAGTAGATGTTTTGTTGCCGGGGAAAACGATCTGCGAGTAAAGTTGGCCAACGTACCATCTTGCCGCGGTGCGTTCTTTGTGGACCTAGGCATATCAAAAAAAAAGTACTTAGATGCTATGTCTTTAGTCCGTAAATTTGGTAAGCCGGATATATTCTTGACAATAACATGTAATCCTAATTGGCCCGAGATTAAAGCGATGTTGCCAAATGGTGAATTAGCACAAGATAGACCTGATTTATTAGATAGAGTATTCAGAGCTAAATTAGAGGAACTTAAAATTGAGTTATTCAAAAAAAATATATTTGGCAAAGTTGCTGCATTCACATATGTTATAGAGTTTCAAAAAAGAGGAATGCCTCATGCACATTTTTTACTTATACTTAAGCCTCAATTATAAGATTTATAGGCCGTAAGAGTTTGATCAGATTGTATGTCTTTGAATTTTGCTCGATGAAAAACTACAACCACACCTTTATAAGATGGTTGTACAACACATGCTTCATGGTCCTTGTGGCACCTTGAATCCCAAAAATGTTTGCATGGTTGATGGTTTATGTAGAAGTTCAAATCCGAAGGAGTTTTGTCCTGAAACTCTTGTGACTATAGATGCATATCCAATCTATAGAAGACGTAATGATGGAAAGCGTGTTAGGGTTAGAAAATCATGGTTAGATAATAGATGGGTTGTGCCATATAATCCTTATTTACTTGCAAAGTTTGATCGCCATATTAACGCTGAGATTTGTTCAATCATTAAAGCGAGAAGTATATATACAAATATATATATGCAAAGGAAATGATAGGATAATGTTCAATGTGGCTAGCCATGAAAGATCTCAAGACGTAAATGAGATTGATCAATACCAATCTGGAAGATGGGTATCACCTCCAGAAGCACTTATGGAGAATATACAAATTCTCTCTAGGTGAGATGAAACCCTCGATTATTCAACTGCAGGTGCACCTTGAGAATTTCCAGCCGATTAACTTCAACCATAAACATAAGTTGGAAAATGTCGTTATGAATCCTTTTAACCGAAAAACAATGTTGACTGAATATTTTTTCATGAATAAGACGCATGAAGTTGCCCAGGAAAAGAATGTAACCTACAGCGAATTCCCAGATTTCTTTGTTTGGGAAAATGACAAGAAATGATGGAAAGTTAGGCTTAAAGGAGATACGATTGGTAGGATTGTATCGGTTAATCCGATAGAGGGTGAAAGGTATTACTTAAGGTTGTTGTTATCCAAAGTTCCATGCCCTACATCTTTTAGTGATTTGAAAACATTTAACGGTACTGAGTTTGAAACATTTCATGAAGCTGCTTTGGCCCGTGGTTTCTTAGAACAGAACAATAGTCAAGAACAATGTTTAGAAGAAGCCTCATCATATCACATGCCTTATGAATTACGCCGTCTATTTTCCACTTTATTGGTATATTCTTGTCCATCAGATCCCCAAAAACTGTGGAAGAAATTTGAACCTAATTTAATCAGAAGATATTGCTAGGCAAAATCATTTGTCTCCGTACCAAATACAAGTAGCTGTTTTACAACAAATTAATGCTTTTTTACAGTCAATGGGAAAAAGTTTATCCTCCGAATATGAACAAAATCAGTTTGAAGACTTGACAAAAGAATTACAAAGTTTGAAGTAGTATTATTGTTGATGAAGTAGATTTAAATTCAAGAAGCCTATTAAACAAAGAACAAGAGTTTGCATTTCATCTATAACCAATGCAATTTATAAAGGCAAATCGAATGTTTTTTATAGACGGTCCCGTGGCACAGTAAAACCTTTCTATATAGAGCATTGTTAGCTCAAAGTTAGATCTACAGTGGTATAGCTCTAGCTACAAACCACTTCGGTATAGCCGTCATTATTGCCGGGCGGATGAACATTTCATTCAAGATTTAAGATTCCAGTAGATGTAAATGAAGGCTTTACATGCCGAATCAAGAAAACAAACATCTTTAGCTCACATGATTAAAGAAGCTAAATTGATTATTTGGGATGAAGCGCCAATGTCAAAAAAGAAGCGACCATAGAGGCATTAGACAATTTACTAAAGGACATTATGGATTGCCCCAAGATATTTGGTGGCAAGGTAGTTGTACTAGGTGGTGATTTTAGGCAAACTCTCCTCGTTGTAATGCGGAGGTACTAAAAGACACAATAAATGCATCATTATGCAAATCATATGTATGGCTTGAATTAACAAAGATAAAATTAATTCAAAATATGAGAGCTAGATTAGATCCCACTTTACGAAATTCTATTAAATATTTTAGATGGAACATATCAGTTTTTTGATAGTGAAACAATAGAGTCGCCAACCGACATAATCATATCCCGGAAAATGACAAATGGTCTAGAGAATCTTATGTCTACAAATTATTTCCTGAAATTGATAAGCCATCTTTTGTGCTCGAACATTGTATCAATCGAAGCGATTCAAGACAAAAATGAATTTGTTGACGAAATAAATGAACTTATGATTAAAAAAATAGAAGGTTCTGAAACTGAGTGTTGGACTTATTTCTATGTTTTGATGATGAGTGCCATACTAGTTGTTATAGTGCAAAGGCAAAAAGATGTCTAGATCAAATGTATAGGTTTATTAGAGTTTGATTCATAAATAGGTTTGATCAAACAAGCACTGTAAAGGGCTGCTGGTTGATATCAGCAGACTGGTCTAGGTCAGTAGGGTAGATAGGTCAGTAGACTAGTCTTGAACCTGCTGAAGACTGAAGACTGAAGACTGAAGGCTGAGGGTTCAAACTCAGTAAATGAAGGCTAAGGGATCAAACTTAGTATTTAAAGTCAAGAATATGGAATCAGAATTTAGGCAAGTCTGTGATGACCTAAACTGATTACATATACCTTGTGTAGAAGGTCTAAGTTCCATAAGTTGGTTGATGTTTGGAACTTGGTTATAATTAAAATGGTGTAATCTAACTTCACAAATAAAGTTAGATAAAAGAAATCAGCTGCATTACATTTTATACACAAAGAAATTACTTTTCAAATAGATCGATAGGTACTTCAAAGCAGATCGATGAACTCACAAATATATACCTCGATTAAATCAAGATTATTTTGGTAGATTACATGGATAAGGATAGCCAACTACCTCGACTTATCAAGAAAATCAAAGGTTGAGATTAAAAGACGTTGGGATGATTTATGTTTTTATCCATTGGATACAAGTCAAAGGGTGGACAGATCGCCTTTGTCAAAAGGGATTACGACGGTCATCCTATGAATAGTGATAGAATGCAAATCAGATGGGACAAAAACAAGGAACGGTCACATTTGAATTTCAAATACAAGTCACATGCATTCCTCTTATAAATAGAGGACTTTCAACTCGTAAAAGATGATGAATTTTGGATAAACTTTAAGAGATAACTCGAAATAAAAACACCTGCTTGAACTTCATCGAGCATAAAGCTACTTGATCCAGTTGAATTACTTCAAGTGTATTCTACATTCAAGCTATATCAAGCATACAAACTTGAAGCCTCGCAAGTCGCTGATTACTTCATCCTAATCAAGCCGCCGCGAATCAATCATTTATTTGATTCAATCTTTATTTTATAAAGAACTCACAAGACAAAGAAGCATCTGTTGGGTGTGAAAGATCGTTGTTTGTGGTGGAGTCGTGAAGAGGCAATCCTACCCTTCAAGGACCAGTGGAAGACTCAGGAGCAGCAATTCTACCTGTTCCCAGTTTTCAGTTTGTGAAGCCATAGTTATTGGTGAAGGACAAACAACTTAGGAATCTTTGTAACAGCTACTTCAAAGATCTCTAGTGAATTTCCTCCAACATCACAGAGAAGAGTGGACCGATGCGAGATTACACCACCTGGAACCACTATAAAATCTCGCCTACTTACTTTCAAAGATTTAATTTCTGCACTTAGTTTATTTTGTACATCAACCTACTGAATCTAGCAACTGAAATCACACACTTGCACTACTGAGTATCTAATACTTAGTATCATATTTAACAACAAGTATTAAGGCTTAATTTTGATTTAATTCACGCACAAATTCAAAGAAACTCAACTATCAAGAGACTCATCGCTTATCGCCAGAGTTATCAAAGTATCAACAGACTCAAGTATCGCAGATCTTTGAAAGTTGCGTAATTTGTTAACTCCAAAGTTTTAAGTGTTAAGTTTATTCACCCCCTCTAAACTTAACTAAAGCCTTTTCAAGGGACCAACAATTGGTATCGGAGCAAAGGCTTCGCTCAAGAAATCCTACTTGTTGTGCTTGTGAAAATTCTTTGAAACTTTCTTTCAAGTTACCGATTTTCAAAACTTGCATCATGGATAACACACAAGATGCTGTAACTATGCTTTGTGCTCTCTAGATAGATTTGATGAGTATAAACGTCGAATGCAGGCTTATCTTGCTGCAACACATGATGAGATGATGGATGTACTAACCGATGGACCACTGGAGATTACCAATGCAGTAACAGTGGGTGACACAACTGAGTACATTCCTAAACCGAAAAGAGAATGGAATGCAGAAGACAGGAAAAGAGCAAACCTCAACAACATTGCTATTGATATCATTTATAGAATTTTGGATAGCAATATGTACATGAAGGTTAAAGATTGCAAAAATGCAAAGGAACTTTGGGACAAGATACATTTGATCTGTGAAGGCACTGATGCAATAAAGAAGAATAAAATCAGTGTAGCCAGAAAAAGGTTTCAAAAGTTCAAGATGCTGCCAAATGAAACCATTGAGCAAATGGAATCAAGATTCAATGCAATCCTGGACGAACTTACTCACTGAGAGTGTAAGTTATTCAAAAGAGGAAATAAACACCAAAATCTTGGAAGCTCTACCTGCAAAAGATGTTTGGAAAATGAAGGTGATTGCAATTGAAAAATGAGAAAGTTGCATGAAGAAGATACCTTCAAATTGTTTTCGATCTCAAGGCTTATGAATTTAGCAAAAACTTGTACTGAGATCGAAAGGAAGAGCCAAAGACCATCGCATTGGCGCTTCACATCAAGAAGAAACATCGAGGAGGACAAGATGATCTCATAGATGAAATGCAAGAGCAGATTGCCCTACTTGAGCAAGAAAATCAGATGATGAAGACCGAAAGGCCCTTCAAGAAATTTCACAAAGAGGCCTACCAAAGAAGGAAAGAAGAATCAAAGAAAGATAATGACTATCTGTGGCTTTCATTGCAAGAAACCAGTGACACTTCAAACTGGACCGTCCCCGAGTTAAAACAAGGCAAGGAACTCGATTATCTTTGCTTCAACCGCAAGAAGCCTCGACACTTTAGACTGATTGTCCGCACTCTATCAAGACCAAAAGTCAACAAAGAAGACATGGCAAGAAGGCTATGGTTGGTCAAGATGAATCAGATATGGTTGAATCAAAAGGGAAATGAATCGATGACACAAAGACTTTGTTTGGTTGATATGGAAGATTATGCTTTGATGGCCAATATGGATGAAACTCGAGGAGGTATACAATATCAGTATCCATCAATACTCCTCGCTGGAAGTGATTGTGAATCAACTTGTGGTTCAAATCCTAGAAATTCGACAACAATGAGACTTTGGATGCCATCCTTAATCAATCGAGGATAATACAATCTGTTATGAGATTGTGAAGGTGAAAAAGAAGCTCTTGAGTTAGAAGTTGGAAGATTGAAAGTCAATTAAGGGTTCTCAAAGGTAAGGAAAAGATGTTGGATGTAATTAGTGTAAGGTCAAGCCGATCATCCAAAGACCCTTCGACTACCGAACCATCTGGTTCCTCTCGCCGCATACAAATCTGGAAAGCCTTATGGTGATAGAACAGGGCTTGGATTTGGAACTCAACACTCTAACAAGAGTGGATCCAAAGAAGGTCACCGAACCTAGTACCGCAATTGGTCCTAAGTTTGTGCCTGCACTAGATTCAACTCCCAAAGAAGGTTGCCGAGGCAAAGAAACCCAATGAGAATGCTTCAAGGAAGCAAAATCGTGAAGTCAAAGAAGTCAACAGCTCTAATAAAAAGAGTAAATCTAAAAATAGATCATTGTGCCTTCTAAGTCACTGATAAGCAGACATGCTACCAAGTCTCACCGAACCACGTAGGTAAGAAATGTAAATATTCCAAGGATAAGAATCCTAAACCCAAAAATGTTAATCATTTAAGGATATTTATCTCGTGGGGAAGGTAGACTGCTCTCACACGATGATGATTGGAATACTCCTGTACTCTACTTGTTAGAAACAACAAGTATAATCATGCAAAAGGGGTGAAACCTAGGCAATGGGATCAAGAGAGGACTTACACAAGACCTCAACAGACTCCATATTACAGTATGTTCCTACAGACAAAAACAAATGGTTATACTAATGCTTCTAACACCAAGAATCACTTTAAACAAAGATTATAAACCAAAAGGCCGGAAAACATATATGTGATTCCTACACAACCTATCATTAGAACTTATGGATGTGTGGAATACATGTATGAACCAAAGTATGAACCAAAGTATGACACATTCAGAGAAGACCTTATGGAAACATACCAAGGGTCATGCTTGCCATCGACCACTATGGACCCAAACAGTTTTGGGTACCTAAAATGCATTAACTTTGTTTTGTAGGGTGTCCGGTACTTTGACAAAGATGTTCCGCACACATGACAAAGAATAAGCACTGCCTCTGTCAAATTTTGTGGCAAAAGATGGTCCAAGGGTGAATTTTGGCAACAAGAATACACTGGATATACAAGAGGATATGGCACACTTGTAAGGAATGGACTTACAATCAAGAATGTTGCACATGTGGAAGGATCGGACTACAACTTGCCGAGCAATCGACAATTCTGCGTGACAAGGGTTATAAAGTCACGCTTTGACAAAAACAATTGTACATTATCATTAGTGAAAGAGGTGATCAAGTTGTACTTGCTGGTAGAAGACAACGAGACATGTATGTTGTTGATTGGTCTATCGCAATTCCAGAACTCTGCTGATTGTGCATACCAAGTCTCGAACTCAATTGGTTATGGCACAAGAAGTTGAATCATTTAAACTTTGATGATATCAATCAGCTTGGTGAAGAAGAAGTCGTGATTGGTTTACTCCGAGATCACATTCAAAAAGGATGCTATATGTGATGCATGTCGCCAGGTAAACAGATAAAGTCAAGTTTCAAATCAAAGACCAAACAATCAACTAATAGAGTGTTGAGCCGATGCATATGGATCTTTTGGACCAATAACTCTAACAAGTGTAACAGAAAGAAGTACACTTTAGTGGTTGTGGATGATTATTCAAGGTATATTTGGGTAATATTTATGAACAAGAAAAGTGAAACACTTCAAAGCATGCCTAATCTTTTGAAGAGATTACAAAATGAGAAAAGTTTAACAAGAATAAAGATAAGATCGGACTGTGGTACTGAATTTCTCAACAAAGTTATAAGAGAATATTGTGAGAATGAATGGTGTACTACATCAACTTGTCATTGCTTTGGTACACCTCAAAGAAATGGGGTTCTTTGAAAGAAGAAACAGAACTTTAAAGGAAACAGGAAGAACAATGATTTGTGAAGCATTGCTACCCGAAAGATATTAAATTTGAAAGCGAAATACAAAGATGCTATACACAAAACAGAACATCAAGAAACAAGAAGTCAAAGACACACCTTATGAGGTTTGGAATGGAAGGAAACCTAACATATCCTATTTCCATCCATTTGGAAGCAAATGTTTTATTCTAAATCATAAGGTACATTTGAAAACATTCCAACCAAAATCGATGAAGGAATTTTCTTGGGATATTCTTCAATCAGTGAGCATTCAGTGGTAATCTTGAACAAGAGGTCATCAAAACATGAAGAAACAATCCATGTTGTGTTTGATGAACCTTAGTTTACTGGTATGGAAGATGTAGATTGTGAACCTGCTGAGAATCAACAAGTCACTGATCCAGATTGTGTTGAAGTTTTGGAAAGATTCAATGACTTAAAAGTTTCGATCATCGCCCACTGAGCACCTCTGTTGATAATGTTATCGATGCAACAATCGAAGCGCTTCAAGGATCTCACAAACCCCCAGAAGAAGCTACAAAGCAGACCTATCAAGATGATGCTTCAAAATCAAAATAACCAAAATCCACAATGAAATAAGGAATCACCTGCTTGAACAAGTTATTGGCAATGTACAAAGAAGGTGTGAGGACTAAGACAACCTGAAGCTATGTTTACTTGCTTTCTATCTCAAATGGAACCAAAAGTTGTTGAAGAAGCTATTTTAGATCCAGACTGGATAATAGCTATGCAAGAGGAATTGAATGAATTTGAAAGAAATCAAGTTTGGACACTAGTTGAAAGGCCAAGTCATGCAAATATCATTGGTACTAAGTGGGTATACAGAAATAAACTTGATAAATCTGGTACCATTGTAAGAAACAAGGCAAGACTAGTTGCAAAAGGCTATTCTCAAGGTATGAATAGATTTTGATGAAACTTATGCACTGCTTGCAAGATTGGAAGCTATCAGATTATTCTTGGCACATGCTTTGCATATAAGAACTTCAAAGTATATCAAATGGATGTCAAAAGTGCATTTAAATGGCATTCTGTAGGAGGAAGTATATGTTCAAAGAACCTCCTGGATTTGAAGTTAAAGATCAAGAAGATAAAGTGTATAGACTCAACAAAGCACTTTATGGATTAAAACAAGCACCAAGAGTTTGGTATGAGACTCTATCTCAATTCTTGGTGGACAATGGATTTACAAAAGGCACCATTGACAAGACACTTTTCGAATCAAGTGAAGGGACAAAGACTGGCCGGTACAAATTTATGTGGATGACATAATTTTTGGTTCTGAAAATGATTTACTTTGTGAAAAGTTTGCAAATCTAATGAAGAGTAAATTCCAAATGAGTATGATGGGAGAAATGAACTACTTTTTGGGATTGCAAGTTAAACAGATGAGAGATGGAATCTTCATTCATCAAACCAAGTACACCAAGGAGTTGTCAAGAAGTTTGGTATGGAAAACAAGACTAAAAATTCAACTCCTATGAGTACAAATATCGATTGGATGAAGATAAAGAAGGCAAAGATGTTGATCGGACCTTATACGTATGATGATAGGCGATCATCAGATTCTTCTTGCCAAAGAGACTGATATATCCTTTCTTTGTAGGTGTTTGTGCAAGATTTCAATCTAAACCTAAAGAAAGTCATTTAGGTGCAGTCAAGAGAGTTCTCAAGTATTTAAAAGAGACTTTGGGAGTAGGGATATGGTATTCCAAGGAAGGAAGCTTCAGAGTTATATCCTACTCAGATTCTGATTATGCTGGATGCAAGATTGATAGAAAAAGCACCTCAGGAACCTGTCAGTTAATGGGAAATAGACTGGTTTCCTGGTTTAGCAAGAAACAGAATTCCATATCAACTTCCACTGCTGAAACCGAATACATTGTCTTCTTTGAAGTTGTTGTGCACAAGTACTATGGCTAAGACAACAATTAAGGGATTATGGAATTGAAGAAAAGGAAATTCCAATTATGTGTGATAACACAAGTGCAATTGCAATCACGTAAAAATCTGCTTTGCACTCAAGAACCAAGCACATTGATGTGAGACATCATTTTATAAGAGATCATGTTGAAAAGAAAGATGTGGTGGTTCTATACATCCCTCATCAAGATCAACTTGTTGATATTTTTACTAAACCACTTGATAGTGAAAGATTTGCTAAACTAAGGACTGAACTTGGAATTATAAAAGTTGACTGACATTCAGCAATGTACTGGAATTCACCAAGGGGATTAGTCTTTGCTATGTTGGGTGAGCTCACTTAGCAGATTAGTCATTGGTATCAACAATTCCATGTACTTATGTTTGGACAATTGAGCAAATGAGGTTGCCAAGGGATTGGTCTATGTCATTTTGGGTGAGCTCACTTGATGATCGATCATTGGTATTAAAATTCATCTTGTATTATCAATTGAACAAAACAAGAAGAAAACAAGGATCAGCAGAGTACTTATGTCAAGCGCCAGTCGGGTTTTATTTATCAATGAGATCGCCGAGCCCACCTCGCCGAGGATCACCTGCTTTGGATGGAACGTTACTCACTCAAAGTTATTAAAGTCAAAAAGAATATTGGCGGGATATTTATTTTATCTTTATAACCGCAGTTAACACGATCTAACGGTTATCAGACGTTATGGAACACGTGTCAAACCAAAGATTTATTCAGATTAATCATGGTTGACATGGATGTACGCACCGATCGATTACACAACTACTCACCGCTCTATTTATACGGGCTATCACACGCCAGCTTTCCTTACTTGCAAATCTGCTTTATCATTGCGATTTCTACACTGTGTGAACACAGATTTAAGAATCAATCTTCTTCATCTTATTCTTCTCATATAAATGGCGGAAAAGGTTGATGTCCAAATTGAATCAAGCCAAAGTGTTAGAGGTTTTGTTGAGGATGCAAACAGAACTGAACTGGCCATTAACATTGGTCGAAGAATAAGGAGATATGCCGGCCTGGAGATTGTGTTGAATATAAGACCGGAGACAATTTCTTATACAAATGTTGTCGGGCCGGAGAAACATTCAAATACAGGAAGGAACTGAAGCATTTAAAACTGTTGTGAATGGGCAAGAAATTGAAGTTTCCCCCAGTCTACTGAGGGAAGTTTTTGGATTTGTTGAAGTGGTGGATGGCTCAATCAATCTCAAGCAATGGGATTGGACAAAATGGCGTTTGTTGATCGATTAAAACAAATGCAGCCACCAAATCCGCTCTGCATCAACCGCAAAACATATTGGAAGTGAATACAATCTACGAGCAAACCGATTGCTAAAAACATACCGGGACTAGTTGGAAGTATGGATACTCTATCGGGCCCAAGATAGAGTTGATGATAATCGCTTGCGTGGAGCATGAAGTTTGATTGGGCTGATACTTCATCCATTATATGAAGAAGGTCTTCAAGGAAGACAAAGAGGAAATAGGAAGTCCAAGTCCTCGCTTCTTAGGATTGATGGTTCGAGACTCGCCGAATCATCTCGGAAATCCTCGATGTAGCATCTCGAAAGATCAATCAATCTAGATACAAGAAGGAAATTGATTATGCTATTCCTGGTCTGGATGATGATGAAGAGGTTGCTTTGGAGAGGTCAACTGATGATGATAATGATGGAGATGATGGTGATGCTGGGTGGTGAGCAAAGTCAAGAAATAAAAAGGATAACTATTAAACCCGCTTTGCACCCAAGAAAGTCACTTTGAAAAGAAAGGGTGGAGATACAAAGAAAATAATCGAGGTATTAAAACCTTCAAAGAAAATAAGGAAGCAAACAAAGACAGATCACCGAGTCTCACCGAGGTCTAGTGGAGGTTACTGACCCTGCTGTTGGTGCAAGAAAAACTATTGTTGAAATATTGAGGGAACAACAGAAAGAAGCTAGTAGAAAGAGGAAGTCTACTGTGACTGAAAAGAATGATGAACCCATTTCCAAGAGGAGAAAAGAGATTGTCCATAAACGTAAACATGGAAAAGGAAAGAACTCAAAACTTGGAGGCTCAAAGAATCCAAGAGGAAGCATCGAGAGAAGAGGAAGAAGAGGTTGTTGAGGCCGAGCCCTTGACCATAATCAGCTGTGGAGATTACCGACTCTCACCAAGAGGTAGTCAAGTCTCACGATCTTTGGGACGGATGTTGTTGATGAGCAATCTGTTGAAGATATACAAAGCAGCAGCTCCACCGACCTGAGCCTTGTAGTATCTTGAAGAACCACATCAAACCACCGAATCTCGAACTCGTTGTGGTAGTTGAAGAGGTAATTGAAGACTTGGTTGAAGACCCTGCAAATTTGGCAAGAACTCAGGGGGAAGAGCAGTCTGCTGCTGACCCTGCTGATGAGCATGTAAGTCAGGAGGAACCAAGTGTGGTACAGATGGAAGTAGTAGGCACAAATGTACAACCTCAGCAACCTACTGACTTTAGAACATCTGTTGAAGAAACAATGAGCTTACTTGTTGGAGCTTTTGGAGGTCGCAGAAGTCGCCGAACTCGTTATTAGAAAGCCATCTATGCCATATGAGAAGGCATCTAAAAGGGCAAAAGTAGATCCCAACTTCAAAAGGTGCAAAACTACTTTCAAAGTGGAAGTTTGATTCTACAAGAGAGATGTAAACCAAAATTGCTGATCCAATGAGTGGATTTGAAGAATGGGCATTTGAGCAACTAGTGTGGACACTGTTGGATTTGATAGACACTAGCATGCCGCAATCCAGCCGATGGATCTTTGGATGAAGGAAAGAAAAGTGGAGCTATTATGTTCGTGAGATCCAAAGTTTACATCGATGCTGATTCATCGATTCGATGATGATACCCCTATGTTTCTGGGGAGACCAAAGGGAGTGGCTAGAGAAACAACAATCAAGCCACCGGTCAAGAAAACCACCGATATTATAGTAAGCGTAACCCACTCGAGACCGGTAAGTCTCACGAGGGCCAATGAGATCGGGAGAGATGGATGAGGATCTACAGGATCTCACCATGGATGATCTAGAGGCATTGATCAACGAAGGAATTAATTTGAGTGCTAGTAGGCTAGCTGATGAATCTTCTACATTCCATGTTGTAGAGTCTACTGCACAAACTGAAGCTGAACAGAGTGAGGATTTGGATGGAGAAAAGGTTATTGATTTCAATGAACCTAGTGCCAGTTCAGAAGAGTCCATTGAATATCAAGATGGATTTGACTTTGAGGGCACTCTTACTAAAACTGCCATCATCCTGCACAAGATTGGTCATGCAGAAGGATTCCAAGTGGATAATGAGGTTATATTCAATCCACAGAGAATTGAAGAGGAGGTACAGGTTGATGGGCTACAAACAGCACCTGAACAAAGGTTGGAACAGGAGGTACATGTTGCTGAGTCTCAAACAGCACCTGGACAAAGGTTGGAACAAACTTTGGGTTTGGAGGAAACCCCGCTGTTGTTCTTTGGTAAGGTCGCCGTAGTGGAGCCTACTCTGAGACAAGACCACCGGGTGGAAAGATGGTCGCAGAGGCTACATTTAATGAGGATGAGCAGCTGCTAGACTTTGACTTTAGTGATGAGGAATTTCAGATGCCTGAAGAAGAAAATATTGATGTTAATCCCCCTCAGGCATTTGTACCTGTTTTTGAGGAACCTACCCTTGATCCTATTCTGGATGAATATGAAGGACCTAACCCTGCTGGACTGGACAGGAGTTGGGCAATGGTAATAAGCAATTAGAGGCCACAGTACAATATGGAGGAGCCTGCTGATGAAGCCACTGGTGGAAGGATGACCAGTGAAGTGCCAGTTGAAGTGTTAAATGAGTTGAGGATCGTAAGGCATGATATGCAACAGCTTAAGGACTCAACCGATGCACAGAAGAGAGATTTGAAGAATCGATGAAGATGGTAAATGAAAATGCATAACATCAATCGCCATTAGCTTGCTTCAAACTTCACATCTACTCAAAATGCCGTGAATGATCCGATACTAGATGTGAGGGGCATCAAGGTTGGAAATATCGCCAAAGAGAAGTTTCGAAAGACCAATTTATTTCTATCCATCGAAACTTGACAACCTTGTCATTTGCACCTAAACTCTACCGAGCTCGTTGCCAAGCATCGCAGCACAACAACCTGCTATGCCTCGATCCCAAACTTATCGAAGAATCAACCTATCGGAGAGACCTTGCAATCAAGGATTACTTCACTTGACACAAGAACTGGAGCTATAGAAGGTCAATTGAATAGAGTGGTCATCTCACGGGAGGTATTCATGGCCTCATATCCCGCTTTGTTGATGATGTCACTAAAGGGGAAGAGGGCTAATCACCGCAAAGAAAAGAGGCTGCAAGACTCTTTGCAAAGAAAAGATGGGAGGATGAAATCAATGCTCTCAGTGCAACTCGCACTGGCAGAGTTCAACTTATCGATGATCTCCTTAGACAATACAAGAAAGAATACTATAATGAAGGAGACCTTATCATGACACGGGATATCTTGAAGGTCTAAATTCTTTCTTAGCATTGAGATTTTGGGAAACAAGAGTCAAAGCCTTAAGGGCAACTTACGAGGAGGCGAGGCGGAGGTGGAAGAAGTGGCGGAGGTGATAGGATCTTACCTATCACAAAAGCAAAGGACTCACTTGATGAATTCAAGAATCAGAAATGAAGTTCGGATTCAGAGTGAATGATATCAATCTTATCCTGCCTGAAGCATGGAACTGGTGGAAACAAGTTAATCCCTACATTGATTTTACTTTGATTGAAAATGAGTGGATGAGGGATATGATAGAACAAATCAGAGCCTATCAAGAGCAAGCTGAGAAGGCTAGACAAGAAAGAGAAAAGAGACAATAGATCAGCATACTTACATTACTTTATCTTTGCTGTATCTAGTTTGTAATAGCTTTGAACAAATGATTTCAATGAAAGATGAGTACTTGTTCTATTTTTGTCTTAATCTTTTTGCTTTGCTGATTAGGTGAGGGTAGTGGCATCATCACCAAAAAGGGGGAAATTGTTGGACTTATTTCTATGTTTTGATGATGAGTGCCATACTAGCTGTTATAGTGCAAAGGCAAAAAGATGTCTAGATCAAATGTATAGGTTTATTAGAGTTTGATTCATAAATAGGTTTGATCAAACAAGCACTGTAAAGTGCTGCTGGTTGATATCAGCAGACTGGTCTAGGTCAGTAGGGTAGATAGGTCAGTAGACTAGTCTTGAACTCTTGAAGATCAAGATCAAGATCAAGGCCGGGTTCAAACTCGATGAAATGAAGGCTAAGGGATCAAACTTAGTATTTAAAGTCAAGAGTATGGAATCGAATTTAGGCAAGTCTGTGATGACCTAAACTGATTACATATACCTTGTGTGTAAGGTCCTAAGTTCCATAAGTTGGTTGATGTTTGGAACTTGGTTATAATTAAATGGTGTAATCTAACTTCACAAATAAAGTTAGATAAAAGAAATCACCACATTACATTTTATACACAAAGAAATTGTCGTTCAAATAGATCGATAGTACTTCACAGATCGATGAACTCAATGAAATATATACCTCGATTAAATCAAGATTATATTGGTAGATTACATGGATAAGGATACCCAACTACCTCGACTTATCAAGAAAATCAAAGGTTGAGATTAAAAGAGACGTTGGGATGATTTATGTTTTTATCCATTGGATACAAGTCAAAGGGGGTGACAGATCGCAGATCACAAAAGGGATTCTCGACAAAGGTGTCACCCTATGAATAGTGATGAATAATGCAAATCGATGGGACAAAAACAAGGAACGGTCACATTTGAATTTCAAATACAAGTCACATGCATTCCCGCCTATAAATAGAGGACTTTCAACTCGTAAAAAGATGATGAATTTTGGATAAACTTTAAGAGATAACTCGAAATAAAAACACCTCAACGAACTTATCGAGCATAAAGCTACCGATCCAGTTGAATTACTTCAAGTGTATTCTACATTCAAGCTATATCAAGCATACACACTTGAAGCCTGCAAGTCGCTTGATTACTTCATCCTAATCAAGCTGCTGCAATCAATCATTTATTTGATTCAATCTTTATTTTATAAAGAACCTCGCAAAGACAAGAGAAGCATCCGTTGGGTGTGAAAGATCGTTGTTTGTGGTGGAGCCGGTGAAGAGGCAATCCTACCCTTCAAGGACCAGTGGAAGACTCAGGAGCAACAATTCTACCTGCTCCCGCCAGCTTTGTGAAGCCATAGTTATTGGTGAAGGACAAACAACTTAGGAATCTTTGTAACAGCTACTTCAATGATCTCTAGTGAATTTCCTCCAACATCACAGGAGAAGAGTGGACTGACAGGATTACACCACCTGGAACCACTATAAAATCTCGCCTACTTACTTTCAAAGATTTAATTTCGCACTTAGTTTATTTTGTACATCAACTCTCATCAATCTAGCAAATCAAAATCACACACTTGCACTAATGAGTATCTAATACTTAGTATCATATTTAACAACAAGTATTAAGGCTTAATTTTGATTTAATTCATTGCACAAATTCAAAAACTCAACTATCAATGACTCATCGCTTATCGTGAGAGCTCTTATCAAGTCTCAACAGAGACTCAAGTATCGCCAGATCAGATTGAAGTTGCAGAATTTGTTAACTCCAAAGTTTTAAGTGTTAAGTTTATTCACCCCCCCCCTCTAAACTTAACCAAAGCTTTTTCAAGGGACCTACACTGAGTATCTTAGTTATGATGAAGCCATTAACCCAAATGACCAAGGATTGTATGAAGACATGTTAAATAGCCTACGGCCAAACGGGTTACCACCACATAAATTAATTCTCAAAGTTAATGCTCCTATTATTTTGCTCCGAAACCTTGACCCATGTGAAGGCCTGTGTAACGGCACACGTTTATTGTGCAGAAAGCTTGATAAAAACATAATACATGCTGAAATTACTATAGGAGACCATGCTGGAAAAATGGTTTTCCTTCATAAAATCCCGTTACAGCCTTCGAATGATGAGTTTTATCCAGATCCATTTAAACGGCATCAATTTCCAATTAGATTGTGCTTTGCGATGACAATTAATAAAGCTCAAGGGCAAACTTTAGATTGTGTTGGTGTTTATTTAAAAGAGCCTGTTTTTGCACATGGTCAGTTATATGTGGCGTTGTCACGTGCTAAAAAAATAAATGATCTACATGTTCTTATTACTCCAGCTTTTTTTGATACAGAAACAGCAAACACAACAAAAAATGTTGTCTATAGAGAAATATTAGACAATGCATAATTTTTATTCTCTGAAAAACTCCATGTTAATGTGTGATCATTGTTACCATTTCAGAAATAGCAGGATTAGATTAAATCATTTGAATTGCTCATCCGAAATTCTAACAAAGACACTGTCTGTTTATCATTGCTAGAATAACCAAGGCAGGCCGATATGCAATGCTTTGAATCTACCAGATAAGAGTAAAAAGTTTTGGACTGTCATAGTCCAGGTGTTACGAAAAGATGATGTAAAGATTGGGCAATCTGGGAAAAAATATTAGAACTATGTGCTGACTGATATGGAGGTAAGAAAACGTTTTCTTTTCTTGTTTTCTTTTTCTGAATATGCCCTTTTTTTACAGTCATCTTTTTATTATTCTGTTGAATACAAGATAATTTAGGCTTGATTACCTATTGTTTTGCATGATCAGTTTGGTATGCCTTTAATTTTCCTTGTTACTGGTTTCTGGATCATTAGCAATAAAATTGATTTTCGTTGTCTGTTTTTTTAAGCCCCTGTCATTCATGAGAGGGTTTTTTTTGCGATTTTTGTTGCTGCTTGGACTTATATCATAGCAAGAATATGTACAGTTGGTCTTTTTTTTTATGTTTGTGTTAGAAAGACGTGTTCAACGGTATTAGTTTACCTAGCTTATTGCATTTTATGGTTCTCTTGTGACATAAAGTAAAGTTTTTGTCTGTTTAGCTATATCCGTATTACTTAGTTACCTTATTTGTTTATATGATTTAATTGATTAGAAAAGTGCTTTCCACCTATCGACTCTCATGTTTTTTATTGCAATCAGAATGGTCATGATTATACGAATAAAGTGTATTTCGCATGTATAGCCATTAAGCGTCTCATAAAGCTCTCGTCTTAGGCTATTTAATGTCCTTCCAATTGACACTTGCAATGATTACCAAATTTACGGATGCTCACCGCTTCCTATCTATTGTCCTTTTATAGGGTACCATGATAGGAGCTGTTGCCCATGAACCAAATATCAATAAGTTCAACAGATTGATGCAGCCCTATGATCGATACTATTTGTCCAACACTTTTATCAAAGAGGCGAATCCAGTATATCGAATTGGAGATTATGGTTATGGGTGGACTATTACTAACTATACACATGTGGAGCTTATTGAAGATGCACGATCCTTTATAGTATCCCATGTGATTTTAACTTTATCAAGTTTTCGTGAGCTTTATAAATGGATTGAACACAACGAACCAATAGTAAACTTTCCGATGTATGTTGTATCATTTATTTTTGCTTGTTAGAATCGTGTGTTTATGCTTTGCTTGTGTTTATATTATTAAAGCTATTAGGTGCTTGGTGATTCATTCGATTCCAACTGCTGCTACATCAAGCAAATCCAAAACCACAGACTATGTTGTGGTTGATGAGGAGTAAATTTTGCTTCTGATTAATGGTATAGTTCTGTTTAAAAAAACTATCTTCATTGTTGTTTCCTTTTTTTTTTGCCAGAGGCATTGCAATGCTGATACATGTTTGGGGGGATTTGGTTGACAATAACCAAAACCAAGTAAGCGTTAATCTTCCTAATCCAACAATGGCTGTTTTTATAAATGTGAAGGTTACAACACATCACGGTATGCTATTCTATTTACATTCTTTCTGTTTACATCGATTTACATGTTACTTTCAATCCTGACGAAGCATAAATTATGCACATTAAGACGTTGATGAAGGCCTTCAAACATTAAATTTTTCTGAGTTAATCGCAGGTCTGTCTTTGGCTACAAAACCAATGGTTCAAGATTTCACAATCCTCCCTTACCCACTAAAGAATCATTACTAGAATGGTATAATCAATTACTTTTTCAGCTTGGTTTGAATGTTGCATTGTAATCTACTCATATTATTGATGATGTTCTCATGTATAGGTTTCACAAGAATTCTCGAGGTTGTTGGTACTCGCTTAAAGAGGAGACGCACAAAAACACCGATGTCTTCTTTCTGTCCGCCTTCTGCAAAATAATATACATTCTTTCGATGCATTAGCATCAATTGATTAGGTATAATATTCATCTCTTTGTTCTTATAGCTATCAAATAAATTAAAAATTATGAAATAAAAACGAAACCTTTTCCACGCAGCTTGAAAGTTGCATGGATATCTGGACTTTGCAATTGGTGCCTGCCAGAAAGACTTTGGTATCCTGCATGTCAAAATCGCAACAAGTCGCTGAGCCAATACATCACTTGGGAATTTACATGCACCTCATGCGGTGTTAAAGCACCGATTCAAACAAGGTTAAATTACCGTTTTCGATCTGAGGTGTTTACTAAATGATTAATAGCACAATATGTTACTAGAATTATTCACTTTCAACATGTTCCGTTTGCAGGTGCCGTGTTGAATTTTATTTAACTGATACTTCTGGTACTTTATGTGTCACTTTATTCTCCCATGAAGCTGAAAAGTTGATAGGCTATACAGCTGCTCACTTGAAAGCATCAGATGAAAAGGTAAATTGTGTAGTATTTAACATACAATAAATTGAATCGCATTAATAGGTTTGTAGTCGATTAAGGTGTGCGAGATTCCACTAACGCTTTTAAAACAAGCACAGCAGAGTTCTCATCTTTTCGATTAATTATTATTGTTATTTAAATTATCATTGTTATTTAACTTATTACGAATGATGCTATCTATCTTCGCATTTTACAGAATATATCTTTCATCAAGGATATTGAGGCAGCTGTATACAAAAAACCAGTGATTTGCTTCATCAAGCGTTACGACAAGGCATTCCGTGGTAATAATGTGCAAGCACATACAGCTTTAAAAGTGTATCTGCAGGCTGAGTCCTCAGATGATGTTGCTAAAAATGCTAATTCCCTTATCGTCTGTGAGGGTGCCTCAAGCAAAAAGAAAGTAACTGTCCAAGACACTGCTTCTGATAAGCTTTTTAGCCCAACAACCAAAAATATCCTGGAGGAAATAAGTGATATGTCTTCTCATGATGAATCAGCTTCCAGTCTGCCAACAGTGAAAAGAGCACTCTTTCACCCCAAAGAATCCTGTGAATCTATCAAACATCAATGAAGACAGATTGTAAAATGTTCCTTCTCGCCTTAATGTTGATATCATCGAAAAGCCACTTCAAAGTGCATCCGAGGTTAATCCTACACCATTAATGCTCTTTGGAAAAAGTGGTCGCAAGTTCGGACTTGAAAGCCCAATCAAGAAAAGCAAGAGTAAAGAAAAGGAATGTTAAGTTATGATGATGTTATGCTTTTGAATCTATCCATGAACCTTTGTATGATAGTACTTCTTTTGCTAAATATAATGTTTGTGTATTATGGGCATTAGATAGAAATATCTAATGCTTATAAGATACATAGACACTGGAGTGTGTGTCGGGGGGTGAAATAATCCCATTGCTTAGTACTTATATACGTTCAAGCGTAGTCTATCCTCTAAATAAATGTAAGCCTGATATAAGGCCGTAGAAACTGCTCTAGCTTTTGAACTCATCAACTGTTGCATTATCTACTTAGCTTCTTAATGTATACCTTGCCTTGTGTGTAGTGATTTCTTCAATTATTACTTTCCAATGTTTTCCCCCTGTTTACATGCTTCAAAACCCAAAGAGAATCTACACTTACGTATTATGTAACATCAATATTTAAATTGCTTCATAACATTCTACCTATATCACTGTCGTCGTGCTGCATCGACGTTAACGCTCTACTAGTTTTTATATAAATCAGTAAGAGGGTTATTTTAGGCAATTCATTTTTTTTTTTTAAATATAAGCAAAGAATATTTAAGTAAAGAACTTTGTAGATGAACTAAATAGACAAAGATCTTTCAAGGATGTACTAAATAAACAAATACCCCAAATAAAACTGTAGCAGACGAAGATCGCTGGGACGGTGTTCTCCGCAACGCAAGTGTGACACCACACAATAACTTCCCCAAATAACCGCCTTCCGTCCAAAACATGGAAATGATCACGAAACAATTTTCTGCTCATTGTGCTCAAAGTCGTCAACACTTTGCTTAAAAAATCTAATGAAGAATCCTCCTCCACCTGAACGCTGTTTCAGATTGATGAAGAATACAGTCCTCTCTGAAATTGAATGTGGAAGCCACCACTCCAGCCGGCGTCAAACCGACAGTGAAAGGGAATGTGGACGCCAATTGGCTTCGAGATAAAGTTGAACAAAAGACAACGAATTTTTTTTGTCTCTTCTCAGACCAAAAAGGACGCCGGGGGAGAAGGAGACAAGAAGCCCGGCGACAAAGTCAAGGAGAAAAAGCCTGACTTAGTCAAAGTGAATAAACCTGAACCGAGAGTTGTCGTTATATTATTTTTACCCACAATTTTCTGCTTCTTGTAGGTTCCAGGTGGGGTATATGTAATACTCCAAAAGCCTTCTGGAGTGTTTTGGTCTAGTGGGTTATTAGCTAGTTTTGACGTTTACTTTGAAATTGGAGGAATTTGACGAGGAGACCAAGGAGTGAAACTAATGAGGTGATGAGCTTTTAAAAACTTATCATCAATTTTCTTTTTCAACCCAATGGAAAACATTCTTTTCCGCTCCTCCATCTTTAACGTGATCATTGATTCTTGGTCTTGAGCCTTCCTCTCTAAAAAGGCAAGTATTTAATCTTTTTTGGTGAAGGAAATATCAAAAGGGGAAGATTGCTTTGGGAACACTATAATTGCTGCTAAATGGGATGTTTGCAGCGTTGTGAATTCTGTGTCAAAAGGGTTCACTTCTTGTTTTTGGCTTTTTGTTCTTTTTCATGGTTTCTTGATAGTTTCATCTTTTAGTGGTATTTTCACTTAAAGACTTAATTTTACAGAAAAACTGTATATTTGAACTTGGACTCAATTGCTGTCATCAATTTGAACAAATGCGTCTAATGAATCTACTATTGAGAAAGCGCCTTCCTTTATTTAGCCTCTAATTCCATTTACTTTTATGATCAAGGTGAAGAGAAAGTTTTACGAATGGGGCGGTTTTGGAACCAGACTGAGGCGTTGTTTAGAAAGAACCTCACATATCAGGTGAATCTAGGTCTTCTTATTATAGAGAAATATCATTAAAGCGTATATATTTGTTTCCTTCTTTTAGTTTTTTTTTTTTTTATACCTTTCTGCAGTTGAAATTGAATTAAGAAGTACAAAAGCCTAATGATGGGCTTAGCTGATTTACTTTCATTTTTCATGCAGTTGTAAATTTGTAATGTTCTTTAAAATATGCACAAGAAAATATCACTACGCTAAAGTGTTTTTTTATACTTGTATCAAAGTTTTTAAGGTAACCTTTTGAGGCTATGTGACTAGGAGGAGTAAGAGTTTGTTTTTTTCTTCTTCATGTTTCCAGAAACGGCATCCCCGGTCAAATGCATGGATTATTCTGTTTCCAGTTGCTCTCTTAGTGCTCGTTTCTAGTTATCAATTTTACCTAAAGAAACATCCTGATCGGCCTGACCCAGCGATATTGGCTACAGAAGTGCCTCCTTTGTTTACAATTCCTGATAATGAGTTTCGTGCTGTGAAAACAGCAGATGCACCATTCGACGACCTGCCAGATGCATCTTGCAGGAAAGAGGGTGGTTCATGTCCAGCTACTTTTCTTATTACAGGGAGTAACAAAACTCTTGCACAAAGTAATACATCATTACGTTCTAAGTCTTGTGATATTAGTACAGTTTCTTAATTTCAAAAGCTTTTTAAATTTCAAATGGTGAATGGTGGTAGGTTTGGCTGGGAATATGTACTCAAATACTCCAATTCAGAACTCTTCTTACAATGTTATCGATTTAGCAGATGGTGTTTGGGTAAGTCTTCTTGGGTATTTTTTTAATCCTGCTTTATTCTCAAGATCTTTTAGTGCTTTGCTGCACTGTTATGCTTTCAAGCATTCCCTGCTTCTATATTCATATTGAGCTTACGGACATATTGCAGGGAACAGATGACATTTATGTTTCTGAAGAAATGAGTTTGTATCATGTTGAATCCAAATGCACCTCTAATTCCACCAATACTGTGCACATTAAATATGGAAATACTGGTACGTGTTTGAGGTAAATCTTCATAACTCAAATTTAGTCTCAGTGTTTTGATGCATAATTATTCTTTTCTTTCCTGAACTGCTTGAACACGTAAACTAAAGTTCTGAAAAGTTTTAGTTCATATGTTCTATCTTTAATTCACTAAAATAAACTTGCCTATTATATTTTCACTGGTACTTGGAATATGTAAACATCCAGAGGCTTTATGGACTGTGTAAAGATTCAACCAGGTTTTGTAGTTTATGTTTAACATTTTGTATTTTCGGGCTTGAAAGTGGCTAAGAGGGTTCACTAAATCTGTAAATTGGAGCCTTTGTCCTACTGATTTTATGTCCTTTAGAGAAAGACTTTAAATTTTTTCTCTGGTTTGTTTTAGACATGACAGTGGAAGCTAGATGTCTTCAAGGTTTACATTTGTGGCGTGAGAACGATACTCAGATCAACAATGAACTTCTTGAAGGGTATTACAATGGAAATCCTAAGGGGGAAATTAATGAGATTGTTGCTGGTTGGTCCAATATGTGATGTTAATCAATGTTTTTTTCTGTTTATCAAATTTGTGTGAATTCTTAATCATGTCTCTTTGGTGCTTTTTTCTGTTTTTTCAGCATATGATCTTTTAGACTCAAGTGCCACAAGATTTATGGCGAATGTTTGGTTCAACTCGAGTTACGAAAGCACGGAAGCACGTGTTCAACATGTTTTAAGCACGGTATAGCAATAAGCCTTCCATTCTTTTTCTTCTGATTACTAATCCACCCTTGAGGCTTCCTATATCAAAAGGTTGTGTGTCACTGCCTATTTAAAAGCTGGATCGTATGGTGATCATACCCTGTCTACATAACGAGTTTCATGTCCAATTTTGCTTGAAGAAACTAACCGACAAACCTGGATGTTCTACAGGTTTTATTGCGTTTAATATATATTTTTTGCCTTAACCCCAAATTCAACATCCACAGGTTTGGAATGCTTATCTCCAGTTTTTACGTGGGCCTTCGCTGAAAATGATACTAGAGTATGTTGGAAGGATGGGAACACCTGTCCATGGATACGGTTCTGATTGGGTTTCTGTATTGGCTGCCTTCTTTTTCACATGGGTTTTTCTACAGCTATTTCCTGTAAGTATTCGTAGTTTACGTCTTCACAAAAGTATGTATATAAATCTTCAAAAGTTAATGAATGAATTCGTGTGGTTGGTATTGCTACTGCCAAGTCGTTGCAGCTTAGTTTGGTGAAGACTTTAACATATGTCTTATCCATTATTATGCAGTATTCATGTCATATGGTTATGTTTGTTCGATGGCAGATCAACAGACAAATCTTTCGCATCCCTTCTTGTTCACACCTCAGACTATTATTTCTTTTACATCCATTCGCCTTTGCTTTGTAGAAGAGTCCAATTGTCTGTGAAATGGCTTAAACTGGAAGTGTGTTTCCAATTCGTAGTTGGTCGTTTCCGAATTTGAACTATTATCAAATGGTGGGTTATTGACAAAGAGAACAGTGTATCTATGAAACAAGTAATGATTGTATACCATTATCTTGAAGACAGAAAGTAAGTTCTCTTTAAGTGCTGTGCCATCAGGCAAAGCCCGTTTCTAAGAAATTTTGCTGAGCTACCATCTCTCCCAAAAGCTTAAGCTGATTGGGAAGGTAGATAATTAGCATCTTAAACACTTCAACATGCCCCCTCAAGTGTGGGCTTATAACAAGTCTGGGTCCACATGGCACACAAAGGCATATAAAGGGCAAACAAGGCCAACAAAGAAGCCCATCACTTGCACAATATAAATGGGACAGTGTTATCAGCAAAGATTGATCCCATGACCTGTTCAGATACCATGTTCAACTACCATATCTTCTAAAAGCTTTAGTTGATAGGGAGGTAGATAATTAACGTCTTAAACACTTCAACAGATTTTGGCATGATAATCCTCCGGATGAATTCTCTTTTACTGTGCATATTAGGTCTAGTATCAACCTATTAAGGGTGATCCTTAAAATGGCTGATCTATATTAGCTAGTAGTTCTATGATCTGATACTCGGTATCTTGAATTGTTTCTGTTCCTGCAAAGTTGGTTGGTATTGAATATTTGCATTTCACTTGTTTAACATCTATTCAAATATAAGCATGCCGATGCTTAGACTAATGTAACCTTCGATGTTTTTTTTTAATTGTTTTTTTTTTTTTTTTGTTGTTGCTAATTTTGTATGTCTCAGACTTGATGTATATGGATCAATTTCTAAAGAACTTACTGCTTCATGAATAACTCACACCAATCATAATCCAATATAGGTTTAGTTTCCACAAGAAATAAAGAGATCATAGAAAGAAGATGCTCAACCTCTTTTAGACTACAGTTTCCTTTTCAGTGTTAACATTTCTGATCCTATGAAAGTCTTCTAGAATGAATTGTACTTTTATTTTTTATTTTTTTCGTTTGGGGTGGGTGGGGGTGGGTTGGGCGGGAGAGGGTGAGGGTCACATGAGCTATTACACAATGTGGATTGTCCTAGTGTTTTTCTTTTGACACATGGTTAATAGATTGGCCTAGAGTTAGAAATTCCAATCTAGCTCCTTGATCAGTTGTATACTTTTAACAGGTCATCGTGTCGTCCTTGGTGTATGAGAAGCAACAGAAGCTGCAAATTATGATGAAAATGCATGGGCTTGGTGATGGACCATATTGGATGATAATGTACATGTACTTTTTTATTATAGGATTGATCTACATACTTCTTATTGTAGGTTTTGGAGCGCTATCAGGTACGTATATAAATATTTCAAGTTTTTTTTTTTCTGTCTCCCAAGTTGCCTCCTGATATAGTGCTTTTGCAGGGGAAGCTTTCTTCAGGCTGAATAACTACTTGATTCAAATCCTGTTTTATGTAATACATATGAATCTGCTTATTCCGTCAGCTTTTCTTCTCAGCTCTCTCTTTACAAATGCAAAGACTGCTTCAGGTATCCCTCTAGCTAAAAGAACAACCGACAACTTCGAGTTAATACGCAGATTTTCGTGGACTGATAGCGCTCGAACGTTGATATTATTACAGTTGCTGCTTACATTATCGTCTTTGGAACATGGATAATAGGTGCAACACTTTTTGATGGGTTGATTGGAGATGCTTCATTTCCAAGTAAGTAGACCTCGTATAGGCTAGGTGCTTTTGTTGCTTTAATGTTGAATTGCCTTATCTCTCAAAAGCTTAATCTGATGGGGAGGTAGATAAGTAACATCTTAAACACTTCAACACGCCCTTCAAGTGTGGGCACATAACAAGCCTAGGCCAACAAAGCACACAAAGACATATAAAGGGCTCTATAAGGCCATCAAAGAAGTCCAACACTTGAAACAATACAATTGGAAGATAATGTTTGCAAAGACGTTTGAATTCAAGACCTCCTGCTCTGATACCATGTTAATATATTGTCTCTCTCAAAAGCTTAAACTGATGGGGAGGTAGATAATTAATATCTTAAACACTTTAATATTTAACATCTTAATATATGATGTGAAGATGCGATACGATTGTTAAAGTATTGAAATATAAAATATACGTATTATAATGTGTTAGTTGATGTACAAATATAGTAGTGTAACTTTAGTGTTTTGTCTTATTAAACCAAGTAGGATAACTTGAGTATAACCACTCTATATTTGTATGTAACCACCCTATAAAGTGTATCTAGGTAGTTAATTACTTTACTTTTGTATTTATCTAGGAAAGACACTTTATCACTTTATCACTTTATGCTTTATGCTTTTAAGCATGCTTTAGCTAGAGCTAAGGTTGTAATCTATTTATACCAACCCCATTTGGATGAGTTTAATAACAAGAGTTATATTTCTCTTTTACATCTTCTTCTCTTATATTCTATATGGTATCAGAGATCTGAATTTTTTCAGAAAAAAAAAAAAAACGCTCCTGCTTAAAATTCTTTCTTTTTCCAGCATTCAATATGACTGATTCTAGAATTCCTACTCCCACTCCTTCCGCTATCTCTCTTAGTGTAAATGGAGTTGATAATCCATCTCTCCAAATCACTTCAAAGAAACTCTATGGACCTAATTATGTCCAGGTGGGCACAATCTGTGCGTGTTTATGTCACCGAAAAGGTAAGCTTGGTTACCTAATCGAACCATTAAACCTCCACCAATAAAGAATCTCCGAATATCTTTGTTTGGGAGACAGAAAATGCTATTGTTGTATCTTGGCTCATCAACTCTATGATTGATGATATCAGTCAAGTTCATCTCTTTACTACTTCTGCAAAGGCTATCTGGGATAAGATAGCTAAAAACTATTCTGACCAAGGTAATTATGCCACTGTTTTTGGTCTGAAAACCTCTTTAAAGGAAACCAAACAGGGTGCACTCAATGTCACCCAATACTTCAACACCCTCAACAAGTTATGGGAGGAATGTGACCAACTTACAATAAGACAGTGGAAGTGTACTGAGGATAGTGATATCTATGCAAAGCTTGTTGAAGAAGAAAGGGTTTTTGACTTCTTGTATGGTCTAAATCCCAACTATGATGCTGCAAGAGAAAGGATTCTTGCTCAAACTCCATTTCCTTCAATTCAGGATGCTTTTTCTGCTACAAGAAAGGAGGAAAGTAGAAGGAGTTATGGGCTTGAGTAATGGAATCTTGCCAACTCCAGGAGGAAATTACTCAAAGACTCAAAGTGATCGAATCAAGGCGACAAATCTGGGTATAACAGAGGCAATAACAAGAAGAATGAGCAATGGGCGACGGTTTGTGTGACCACCGTAAAAAAGAGGCCATCTCGAGGAGAAATGCTGGATTCTCCATGGTAAACCTCCTCATCTTATGAAGAATCAACAGAACCGGTTTGAAGGAAGTGGAAATGATCAGAAAAGAGCATACAATGCCACTGAACAGTCTTGTGGTTTTTCAAAAGAGCAGATGGAGGCTCTTAACAGGCTGTTTGACCAAAGGATGCCTACAACCAGTGACCCTTCAACTGGAGCTGCTGCACATAGTAAGAATGCCACTTGGATTGTAGACTCAGGAGCCTCTAGCCACATGACTGGTAACTACTCTCTATTTCATTCTTTCCATAATAGTGATGCAAACCATTATGTTACTATTGCAGATGGCTCTGTTTCCAAGGTGGTTGGTCTAGGGTCTGTTAGTATCCTACCAAACCTTACCCTGAAATCTGTCTTATATGTCCCTAAGCTTGAGTGCAATCTATTCTCTGTCAGCCAGTTCTGTAAGGATAAGAAATGTATTGCTAACTTTCATCCAACTCATTGTGAGTTTCAGGAAATGGGATCTCAAATGAAGATTGGCAGTGCTAGAAAGGAGGGTGGTCTGTATCTCATCCATAGCAGCAATATTAAGAGTGAAACAAGTCTTACTGTTAGTTTGGATTCAAGATGTAATAGGATTATGTTGTTACATTTCAGATTAGGTCATCCCAATTTTCCTTACCTAAAAAGGATGTACCCCTCTCTATTTTCTGAAATTTGTATTGAGAATTTGAAATGTGAACATTGCATTTTGGGTAAACAAGCTAGAAATGTGTTTAAATCCATTCCTTATAAAGCTTCTATGCCTTTTACACTTATACATTCTGATGTATGGGGACATTCTAACTCCCAATCTCACACACAAACCTTGGTTCAGTATCTTTCATTGATGATCATACTAGGCTAACATGGGTATACCTCATGAAACACAAGTCCGAAGTTCACGCCTCTATTTGAAAGTTTTTACAATATGATTGAAACTCAATTTAAAACCAAGATTCAAGTCCTAAGGTCTGACAAAGGGACAGAGTACCTTAACACTTCTCTCAATCCGTTTGTAACCAAAAAGGGAATTATTCACCAAACCACTTGTACCAACACCCCTCAACAAAATGGAATTGCGAGAAGAAAAAAGCAGACACTGCTGAAAATAGCGAACCCATTCTTTATGCCTATAATGTCCCAAAATCTATCGGGGTGAGGTGTCATCCTCACACCCACCTTCTTGATAAACAGAATGCCATCCAGAATTCTGAAGTTTAAAACACCTATTGATGTCTTCAACAACTCCTTCCCTGATTCTAAACTCATTACATCCTTGCCTTTAAAAGTCTTTGGGTGCATAGCCTTTGTGCACAATCACTCTCCTAATAGAAGCAAACTTGATCCTAGGGCCATCAAAACCATCTTTCTTGGGTATTACTTACACAAAAGGATACAAATGTTTTGATCCTATCACTCACAGATTCTATGTGACCTATGATATCACCTTTTTTGAAGACCAGCCTTTCTATCAGAAAAACCAGGACCAAAACTTTGAATCATACCAATTCCTTGAAAGTGGATCCACTCTTCCCATACCTAACTTCACTCCTACTTCCACTCCTACTCCAGAAACACCAGTTAACCCCTCTCATTCAGAAGAGGAACATACTGCCACTCTAAACCAGGAGGAGTCTTCCACCTCAACCACTCCTCCAACTCATAGCCAGGAGGAGCCTTCCATCTCCACCACTCCACCTCCTATCATTTATACTGAGCGGAAGAAAACCAGATTGAACTCAACTAACCCTTCCTCATCCCATGTAGTCCGCAGATAATCTTGAACAAAAGCGCCTAAATCAATTGGTTATACCACGAGAAAATTGAAACCTCCACAGTCTTACCCATTTGCCTTAAGAAAGAAACCTGAGAGTGCACTAAACATCCCATCAAACAAGTATATGTCCTGTGGGAAAATATCCAACCAACTCGTGGTCTTTCAAACCAACTTAGATGCCACAAAAACACCTACCACTATCCAACAGGCCCTAAGTCACCCTCAATGGAAACAGGCTGTTATGGAGGAATTAAATGCTCTGGAGAAAAATCACACATGGGACTACATTTCTACACCTAAAGGGGCTAAACCTGTAGGGTGTAGATGGTTGTTTAATATCAAACACAATGCAGATGGCACTATCAACAGGTATAAGGCAAGACTTGTGGCAAAGGGATATACTCAGTCTATGGGAATTGACTATAATGAGACCTTTGCACCTGTTGCAAAGCTCAATTCTGTTAGAATACTAATCTCTATTGCAGCTGCAAGGAATTGGCCTCTTCACCAACTTGACATCAAGAATGCATTCCTAAATGGGGAACTAAAAGAGGATGTGTATATGCAGTTTCCACCTGGATTTACTCCAAAACCTAACCATGTCCTAAAGCTGAATAAATCCATCTATGGACTAAAACAATCTCCTAGGGCATGGTTCAGTAGGTTCACCCAGGCCATGAAACTTGCATCATATACCCAAGGGCATGGAGATCACACAATGTTCTATAAACATTCTGACAAGGGGGATCTTACCATTCTCATAGTATATGTTGATGATATTGTTATCACAGGAAGTTCAGCTCTGGAAATCAATAACCTAAAGGGATTCCTACAACAACAGTTTGATGTTAAAGATCTTGGCTCTCTGAAATATTTCTTGGGTATTGAAATTACAAGATCTTCAAGTGGTATCCTACTCACTCAAAGAAAATATACTCTGGACTTACTTTCAGATTATGGACTCTTAGGTTGCAAACCTGCTGAAACCCCTGTGGATTGTGCTGTGAAATTTGGAAAGGATGCAGATGGAGGAGATCATGACCTTGAACAATATCAGAGGCTAGTAGGGAGATTGATCTATCTTTCTCATACAAGACCAGATATCTCATTTGCTATGAGCCAGCTGAGCCAGTTTATGCATGCCCCTAAAGTTATTCACTACAATGCTGCCTTGAGATTACTAAGGTTCCTAAAAGGGTGTCCAGGGAAGGGTGTCATGTTTAAAGCTCAAGGAAACTACAGAATTGAAGGATATGTTGATGCTGATTGGGCTGGTGATAAAGTGGAAGGAAAATCCACTTCTGGATGGTGCATCTATGTATTTGGAAACCTGGTCTCTTGGAGGAGCAAGAAACAATCAGTGGTGTCCAGAAGCACAGCCGAAGCTGAATTTAGAGCAGTTGCTCTTGGCATATGTGAACTCTTATGGATTAGAAAAATCATGTCTGAACTGAGAATACAGGTGTCTGAACCTATGTGTTTATACAGTGACAGTAAGGCTGCTATTGACATATCTAATAATCCAGTTCAACATGATAGAACTAAACACATTGAAGTTGATAGGCATTTCATCAGAGAAAAAGTCACTAATGGAAGTATCAACCTGTCATACATCAAGTCCAAGCTTCAGGTAGCTGATATCTTCACCAAGGGCCTTCCAAAAAAGGAGTTTCAAATGTGTGCAGAGAAATTGGGATTACTTGACATCTACCTATCAGCTTGAGGAGGAGTATTGAAATATAAAATATACGTATTATAATGTGTTAGTTGATGTACAAATATAGTAGTGTAACTTTAGTGTTTTGTCTTATTAAACCAAGTAGGATAACTTGAGTATAACCACTCTATATTTGTATGTAACCACCCTATAAAGTGTATCTAGGTAGTTAATTACTTTACTTTTGTATTTATCTAGGAAAGACACTTTATCACTTTATCACTTTATGCTTTATGCTTTTAAGCATGCTTTAGCTAGAGCTAAGGTTGTAATCTATTTATACCAACCCCATTTGGATGAGTTTAATAACAAGAGTTATATTTCTCTTTTACATCTTCTTCTCTTATATTCTATATAAAGTGTAACCCATAATGGATGAAGAACATGGTGGAGACTTGATGCACATGACACAACACACGAGATAACGAGCCTCCATCAACCCATAACATACGAATCAAGAACCTCGGAGTGACCTTAAACAAACCCTTGACTTGCAAGGATCAAAAACCTAGGTTTAGGAAATTTTGTGCAAGAAAAGAAATTAACTTTCTATCGTATGTGATCTTAGCTGGAGCATAGATATTCTTCAAGCCATCAACTATTTGTTTGGTGGAGGGCAGATATGACACACACACTAGACCACTTTCTAGCTTTTCCTTGATAAAATGATGATCTATTTCCACATGTTTTGTCCTCTCGTGATGGACTGGATCGCCTTCAATATCATTTGCAGCTTTAGTATCACAATAAAGCTTCTAAGTGGAGGTACCTGTTTCTTAGGGACCCGCCCTTTGATTCAAACCCTTGTTCAAGCACATACAAGCCTTACACGTTTAGACTTTGGACTTGCCAATCATCCTCCCCGATCCTAAGTCCTGAAAAAATGCCCCCATCCACAGTGAAATTAGCTACAAATTTTTCATCCATGGTAACTTTATGGACTGTTAAAAGATTACAAGATGATTGGGGAACATGTATGATATTTTTAAGTATGATATTTGATGAAATCTTGACCGATCCTTTCCCCACAATCTCTAAGAAGAAGCTATCAACTGGTTTTATTTTATTTTTTGGTTTCCAGCACATGGTAAATATGTGGGGAAAAGTTCAGAAGATGCAGTCACGTGGTCTGTTGCACCTGAGTCAACGACCCAACAAACTTTTTGATGAACTCCCAAGATTGAGATGAATGATATTTTACCTGATTCAATGAATGAATAAGTGAGATTAGAGTTCAGACCAGATTGAGAGTGAAGCAAGCGGTTTATTCAAATGCTTTATATGTTCCTTAGTGATGCGCACTTGTCCTGGAGTGGCTGAAGGATCTGGATTAGAAGTTATCTGATTAGCTCTGCTTTGATCTTGCTAAGCCTCAACTGAAGCCCTAGGCTTCCAGGCTGGTTTCCCATGGATCCCAACAAGTATCTCCAGTGTGACCCTCTTTATTGCAATGTTCACTCTTTAAGTTCTGTTTATTATTCTTCTTTCCAGCCTTATACCTCCCTTCCCAGTTGAAAGGGCGGAATAGTCAGTCTCTGAAATGCTTCCTTTTTGCATCACCCTTCGTCTAGCCTCGTTTCTCCTAACTTTGTAGAATACCTCCATTAGCGTAGTTAAAGGATCCCTCCTAAGCAGTCTCCCCCTTACTTCTGGAATGAAATGGGCATGACTGATGCATCAACTCCCCAAGAAACCGATCCTATCTTGGATTTTCATCAGCCGAAGTGGAGGAGGACTCAGATGCCATTGGATTTTGATTTATGGAATCAGAAAAAAGACAATCATTTGAAGAGCTATTGGCTTTGATTTTTTCATTTGAAATGAAGAGAAGATGAAAAGGGACTGTACTTTCTTATTATTTGGAACAGTACAACCGGAAGAATAAATAGAGATACAAGGCGCAGGTAGCTGGCAAATTATAAAAGGCGGCTGACTTAACTAAGTCTACTAACTAACGGTAACTAAGACATATAAACAAATAACAACACTAAAAATACATACCCATCAATATCCCAAAAGAGAAAAACACAACAACCAGAATATTTAAGAAGGAATAAACATTAAATACTTCAACATTTCTGTACCTGTAAGTAGAAACCAAGTCTTGTTAACTTTTACTGGGCAGTGCATCTTCCATTTAGGATTTGTAGTTCATTACGTAGTCATTCCATTAAAATCCATGGTTCTTGTCATCTATATACATGTCGCATGATATGTGTTGTTGACAGCAATATCTTTACATTTGTAAACCACTATCACTTGATTTCGTTTTTTATCCATCTTGAGAATGGAGTAGAAATAAGACATATTTTTGAGTCTAGCAAACCGCTAATATGTTGGGTTACCGTGCTTTTATCATGTGATCATATCTTCTTTAAGTACTTTGATTTGGACAAGTTGACTAAAGTTTAAGCTCTTTTCTTTCTAGGAGCATACCTTGTTGTCCTAGAACTCTTCCTGGTTTTCTTTGTACCGTGGACTATATGAGTTCCGTGCATATGGCTTCAACGCAAGTAAGATGGGGACGTATGGGATGAGGTGGCGTGTTCTACATGATAGTACAAGCGGAATTAGAGAAGTAATAATCATCATGTCTGCAGAATGGTTATTTCTTCTCATTCTAGCCTATTATGTGCATAAAGTTTTTGCATTAGGGAGTGGCTTTCCAAAGTTGCCTTTTTGTTTCCCACGAAAGTCACAGAGGAAGCCAATGTCTCTACAAGATCCTGCTCCCCATGACCTAAATAGTAGGGTTCTTATTCAATCGGATAAACAAGATGTTGATCAAGAGGTATTTTATTCTAAATTTGATAATGCTTTGGTTGAAAATATTTTCTGTAGTTGTTTTGACATGTACAAATGAATTCTGGAAATAAAAGCCTCTGTCACTGAACTAGTTTTAAAAACATATCCACATCTCCATTTGTATAGTCATACTGGTTGCAAATGGAGATCGAGAAAAAACTAAAAATAAATAAAAATAGCATATCCCATAATTTCTAGTGAATTCAGTAATTATTTCCATTGATCAAAATAAAACAAATAGGATTACCTTGTCATTTAGCTTGTCATAGATTCCTGAAATGTCAGTCTTCTTTGGACATTTTTTTATGCATACGATTTTACCTCACTTTTCCTAATTTACAGAAAGAGAGAGTAGAAGAACTGCTCCGCCAACCACATCCGGATTACCTCATTATCTCTGATAATCTCAAGAAGATATATCCGTCAAAGAATGGGAGCCCTGAGAAACATGCTGTCAGAGGTTTATCTCTTGCGATTTTGAAAGGCGAATGTTTTGGGCTGTTAGGTCCCAACGGGGCTGGAAAAACTTCTTTCCTTAATATGGTCAGTCTAGACATGTATATATGTATGTATCTATATAGGATTTAAGTGTTATTTGTTTCCGTGTCTGTATGGCGCATTGGACTTCTGGGATGTGAATGTTGATCGACTGTCATAGCTTCCATTACCTATTCAATCAACAACTCCTTGACAATTTGCAGATGACTGGGCTTACAAAACCTAGCTCCGGGACAGCATATATAGGGAGTCTGAATTTGCAGAAGGAAATGAATAAAATCTTTGAGAGCATCGGTGTTTGTCCACAAGACAAGTTGGGATTACTTCTTTCTCCTTAAAGATTTTTACACTTCTTAAAAATAAAAATAAAAAAACAAAAAAAGGTTGATCTCTTGATTATCTAAGTATCAATGATTATGCAGCTTGCTTTGGGAGTCTCTTACTGGAAGGGAACATCTCAATTTCTTTGGTAGGCTTAAAAACCTCAGAGGTCATGCCTTAAATCAAGTAAGTCAATACACTCTTGTTTCAAGATTGGCCACAGGAAGTATGTGTCTATTTTTTTTCTCTTTTCATGAAAATTCGACATTTAATTATAAGGAGGCGGATTGTTCTATGTAGCGACACACTTGATTGGGGAAATCATTAAACTTAGTTTATGCTTTTCTTCGGTTGTGTACCTGTTTATTTTGTTTTATAAGTGATCCTTTTGAGGGTTCGTTTATAAGGATTTGAACTGGTGAAGCTAATCGAGTAAATGTGGTCAATTTGGGAAACGTACTGAACTGGTTAAGCTAATTGAGTAATCTTGATTTTTGTTCTTTGTTGTTAATATAGGCAGTTGAAGATTCACTTAGAAGTGTTAATCTGCTTCAAGATGCTGATAAACCAGCTGGAAAATACAGCGGTGGAATGAAAAGACGACTAAGTGTTGCAATATCTTTGATTGGGAACCCCAAAGTGCATAATATATCTTCATCAAATATATGAGATATTCCTTTAGACAATTTTTGTTTGTTTACAATATATCTGCTTGTTTTCTTCAGGTGGTCTACATGGATGAGCCTGGCACTGGACTTGATCCTGCTTCTAAACAGATGCTATGGGATGTTGTTGAAAAAGCAAAGCAAGACAGAGCTATTATTTTGACTAGTAAGGCTTCAAACATTGATTCTTTACTCACTTTAGATTAGATAAAGTTTGCTTTTCTTCTTTTCTTTGTTGTGGTAACTGGTAAGTGATGTATCTTGCCATGTATATAACGCGACTAAAATGACTTTTGATTCGATGTTTAAAAGCTCATTCAATGGAGGAAGCTGAGAGACTCTGTGACCGAATTGGGATTTTTGTGGACGGAAACCTTCAGTGCATAGGCAGCCCAGATGAGGTATCTCTTCTTTAAAATTTCATTTGCCTCGGTCATTGCCCCCATTAACGGAGATCCTACATCCGCCCTGTAACGCCCTCAGACCCCGGGTCTGGTAGCGCTGAATGAGTCACAAATGATCCGGTCAACTGCTTAAATCGTCGTCCTCCTTTATATCTCACACTTATATGGGGGTGAGCAGGACATTGTCCTAGTGGACTTGCTCCTATGGCAGTCGGCTCTGAATACCATTCAGTAACGCCCCTAGACCCGGGCCTGGAGCGCTAAATGAGTCATAAATGATCCGGTCAACTGCTTAGACCGTCGTCCTCGCTTAGTCTAAAAGGGCTAACCCGAACTTGTAAAACCTTTTTGTCGCACACTTACATAGAGTGAGTAGGACATTACTTTACAGATGTGAGACTTCCCACGCCCTGCTGCTAAGCTATTGCATTTGTCTTGTGCAATGTATGCATATGATTGATTTTGTGTGTGTGTGTATGTGTGTAAATTATTTTCGAGATATACAGCTGAAGGCAAGATATGGGGGATCATATATATTCACTATGACCACATCGGTCGAAAATGAAATGGATGTGGAGGCCATGGTGAATCGTTTGTCTCCAAACGCAGAGAAGATGTACAGCATTAATGGAACACAAAAATTTAAGGTGCCAAAAGACGAGATTAAGCTCTCCGATGTGTTCCGGTCTGTCAATGACGCAAAGAAACGGTTCCATGTCCAGGCGTGGGAGGTCTCTGAAACAACAATGGAGGATGTTTTCGTCAAGGTGGCTAATGAAGCTCAATTTTCTTCTTTATAATCATCATATTCAATTATTTTTGCTGATAATGAGTATTATATACAAACTCTTTTGCATCCACATGCTATTATTGGCCTTTTGATTTATGTGTAAAAATACGAAAATAATAATTCATTATTGTTTAATGTGGTAATGGACTATATTTTTTTCTTAAAGCCTACGGTATCCGGGATCAAGTGCGCGATTAATTTGGAATTCGGATCGAGTCGTGTTTGTAATGTCTGATTCTAACTCAGGGGTAAAGCATGTCTATACCACAAGAATATGGGCTTTTTGAGAAGAAAGTTTTTGAGTCAACAAAATGTTATGCAAAAACAACGTTTTGCGTCAATATGTTGTCTAAAAAGGTGTTGTGGGTAACAAATACTCCGCCGCCATTCTCCTATTAGTGCTAAATTTTTACGGGAAAACTTCTTTGAGACAACAAATTAATGTGTTGTCACAAAAAATCGAACATTTTTAGCCGGGAAATTTTTGAACCATTTTTTAACAAGTATTTTAGACGGCAAAATGTTTTTGCAACTAAATTCTTTTTATGTCATTTCGAGTATATACGTGTGATCTGCATGGATGACATGTAGACGCCACGTGGCTACTAGTTTATTTGAGTCAAGATTTGTTGACGCAAAAAGATGTTTACTTATTAAAAAAATCATTTTAGTCCAAACACCTGAACCTTAGCTGCATATTCATTCGTCTGCTCCACTTTGAGCTATATGATCGGCGACCGGTATCTATATAGTCACGTATTTGAATATAAATCGGATAATTAACGGATAAAAGCACCAAAATATGCAGAAAGGGGAAAGAAGAACAGAAGAAAATGGAGATGAAGGAGATAGAATTTTATTGAGATAAGAAAACATATAACATTCCAATAGCTGACTCATTACACCCTCCGTCCCTCTCCTTATACCAACTAGCATCATCTCCCTAACAAACCTAACAACTTGCACAATGGGAAAAATGCCCAGCTACTTCTGGTGCAGACCCTCAACGGTCAATTACAAGGGTATATTAGTAAAAGACTTGCAGAAATATAATTATTTAATTTAAATAGGAAATATAATTAGCTAATAACATGACATATCTCTCCTCCTCAGCATTGCCTTGTCCTCAAGGCAAAGGAAACTCTGGAAATGAAGCTCTGATCTTTTCTGCATCTTCCCATGTAGCCAGTTCAGCATCTAAGTTGACCCATTTCATCTTCCATTGGACTACAGGGGCATTTCCCTGCTTAATGGTTCTGATATCTAAGATTTGTTCTGGGTATGCAACCAATTGACCATCAGCAATAGTAATAGGCAAAGAATTAGCCACCCTAGCATTGATTCCCTTATATTTTTTAAGCATGAAGACATGGAACACTGGATGTATTTGTGATCCTGGGGGTAACTCCAATTTGTAAGCAACCGGAAATTACCCTATTGCTAAATAAAGCTAGGGGAATCTGTTCTTCGTCCACAGTTCACTTCCGTCGTACACGCACACTTATATAGTATTGTCTTAAATAGTATATTATATAAAGAAAGAATAAAGTAAAGCTTTCCCAGAATGGCTTTGACTTGTAGCAGCAGGATAAGCTGGCTTTCTTCCTGAAGCACATACCTAAAAGAGGGTACCACCAGCCACATAGCACAAGCTGATCTTCTCGATGATTTTATAGGGGCCGAAATATCTTGCAGACAGTTTAGCATTCCTCCTCATTGCCACTGAATGTTGCCTGTAGGGCTGCAATTTTAGGAAAACCAGATCACCCACTGCATAACTCATGTCCTTCATGTGCATATCTGCGAAGTGTTTTATCCTCCCTTGAGCATAAGATAGCTGATCTTTCAATTCATTGGCAATAACCTGTTTATGTGTGAGAAATTGGTCAATGGTTGGGAACTGCTGGGCTGCAAAGCTTCCCAATGGAATGGACATAGATTTGTACCCATACAAGGCCTCAAATGGGGTCATATTCAGGGATGTATGGAAGTTTTTGTTGTACCAAAACTCAGCCATTGTCAGCCACCTACTCCACTCTTTAGGCCTTAAAGAGCACATACATCTAAGATAGAGCTCCACACATTGGTTTACTCTCTCTGTTTGACCATCAGATTGAGGATGGTAGGCTGAGGAGAGTGATAATTTCACCCCTGACAGCTTCATGAGGTGCTTCCAAAAAGTGCTAGTAATGATCTTGTCTCTGTCAGACACAATATCTTGGGGAAGTCCATGATATTTATACACATGATGGAAAAATAGTGCTGCTATTTCCTCAGCACTATAGTGAGATGGAAGTGCTACAAAGTGCCCATATTTCGTCAGTCTATCAACTATTACCAAAATAGCAGTTTTACCATCTGAATTAGGAAGCCCTTCCACAAAATCCATACTAATGCCTTGACATGCTTGAGTAGGAATCTGTAATGGTTGCAGCAAACCAGGATAGGGGTCATGAGAGTCCTTGCATTGCTGACAAGTAAGGCAGTCATTGATCATCTTCTGTATGTCTCCCTTTAGGCCTGGCCAATAAAATAGGTTATTGATCCTCCTATAGCAGTCATTAATCCCAGAATGCCCCCAATAGGCCCCATATACAGCTGGTGTAGGATTTGCTTCCTCAAGTTTCCATTTTCCCCAACATAAATCTTCCCCTTGTACCTCAAAAGTCCATTTTGCAATGTGAAATTTGGCCAAGATTGGGGATCTACCAGCAATGCGCTGATTTTGTTAGAGGACCAAGAATCACCATTGTAACTTTCCTTTATCTATTCCATCCATACTGGTACAACGGCAGACAAAGCATAAGATGTGCCCTCAATGTGTGGTTGTCTTGAAAGAGCATCAGCCACAATATTATCCCTTCCCTTTTTGTATTCAATGATAAAATCCATCCCCAAGATCTTAGAGACCCCCTTCTGTTGTAGTGAAGTAGTGGCTTTTTGGTCTAATAGATACTTTAGACTCTGTTGGTCAGTTCTAATCACAAACCTTCTCCCCTGTAAATAGTGCTTCCATTTTGTGACAGCCATGATTACCCCACGTAGTTCCTTCTCATAAATGGACAAACCTAACTCCTTAGTATTGAAAGCCTTACTTAAATAGGCTATAGTCTTGCCTTGTTGCTGCAGGATAGCTCCAATCCCCTTGTTGCAAGCATATGTTTCAACACAAAAAGGGAGAGAAAAGTCTGGCAGAGTTAGAACTGGGGACATGCATAGGCTCCTTTTGAGATCATCAAAGGCTGTCTAAGCCTCTGAACTCCACCCAAACTTGTCTTTTTTTAACAACTCAGTGAGAGGTTTAGCTATTCCACCATACCCTTGAATGAATCTCTTATAAAATCCGGTCAAACCCAGAAAACCCCTTAGTTCTGTTACATTAGTAGGTGCTGGCCAATTCTGAATTGCCTGGATCTTTTCTGTTTCAGCTTGCACCTCCCCATTCTACCACATGTCCCAAATATCCCACCTTATTTTGGGCAAAAGAACACTTACTAGATTTGGCATAAAAATGGTGTTGCTCCAATAAACTCAGTACCATCTTTAAATGTTGAATATGGGAAGAAAAATCAGGGCTATATATAAGTATATCATCAAAAAAATACTAACACAAACCTCCTGAGGTAAGGCTGTAATAGGATGTTCATGGCATTTTGGAAGGTTGCAGACGCATTGGTTAAGCCGAAGGGCATAACTCTGAACTCGTAATGCCCACTGTGAGTCACAAATGCTGTTTTATGAATGTCCTCCTCTTTCATTCTGATCTGGTGAAAGCCTGACCTCAAATCTAACTTGGTGAACCATTTATCACCTCCCAACTCATCAAGTAGATCATCAATGATTGGTATGGGGTACCTGTCCGTCACAGTGAGGTCATTAAGCCTTCTATAGTCCACACACATCCTCCAAGTCCCATCTTTCTTCCTTACTAAGAGCATAGGCGAGGCAAATGGGCTGTTATCGTCTTGGATAATACCTTGCTGCATCATTTGTTCAATAAGTTGTTCTACTTCTCCCTTTTGGTGATGAGGATACCTATATGGCCTTAGTTTAAAAGGCTCTCTGTTCCTTCCTTCAAACTGATACCATGTTCTAATTGTCTTTTTGGGGGCAACTCTGTTGGCTCCTCAAACACTGCCTTAAATTCTTGTAGTAAGGACTGGATTTCTAAGGGTATGTGGTCCCTTACTGGTGGTTCCATCACTTCCATCCTACTAAGACATCCAAAAAGTCCATATGTCCCTTTTTTGAAGTGCTTCCTGAAACTGCTGCCACTTATTAGTTTCAATTGAGCAGCTTCTGCAACACCCTTCAACACAATCTCAGTTCCTTCTCTTTTAAAAGACATTTGTAGCTGATTAAAGTCCAAAGTCATTGGTCCATGTTTCTTCATCCAATCTGCCCCCAATACCATGTCACAACCCCCTAATTTTATCAACCTTACATCATGTTGAAACCTATAATCTTGCATTATCCAGGGAAGGTTTGGGCATTGCATATCACTAACCATCCTAGTGCCATATGCTGTAGTTACTACCATAGGTCTAGTAGCTTCAATATACAATTGAGTTCTTTGGCCACGGTAATGTCTAGAAAAGAGTGTGAACTGCCACTGTCATTAAGTATGTTTATTGGTTTCCTCTTTGACACCCCCTGAATTTTAATTGTACTTGAGTTTAACTGCCTTGACATGGAGCTAAAGGATAATTGTGAGCTCTCCATAGGTTCTTCCACTGCGATTTTGGCCAATGTTGGATCTGGTTCAGCCACTATCTCACCATACTCTTCCTCATCATTTGCTAACAAAAAATGGAGCTGTTGGTTCTTGCATTTATGGCCAGGGTGATACTTCTCATCACATCTAAAACATAGGCCCTTGGCCTTCTTGTCTTGGAGTTGATTTGGGGTAATAACCGTTTGGGTAGTATGATGAAAGACCTCTCTTCCTTTATCTGTTTGTTTGCTGGGAAAATGAGAGAATCTAGAGCCAACCCCTCTAGAAAAAGAATGGTTCACCTTAATGCCCCCTTTTGTTTTCTAGACAAAGTTCCCCACCATAGACTCATGAGCCCTAGCTACTTGTAGAGCCTTTTCTAATGTTGTAGGTTCGTGAATCTTAACCATTCCCATGATTTCCTCTGCCAAGCCTCCAACAAAACAATCAATATAGAAGCTCTCGGTCAAATCAGGATTCTGTTGAGCGACATACATCATAAGCTCCTCAAACTTCCTTTGATACTCTTCAATCGTACCAGTTTGCTTAAGGTCTCTAAATTCCCCCACTAGATCACTCAAAATCTGTAATGAGAACCTTTTACACAACGTATTACTGAAATCTTCCCACGTCACACAAGGGTGGCGGAGCCTCCGTCCATCATGCCATAGATCTGCTGCACCCCTAAGATAGATCACAACAATCCGTACTTGCTGAGTTGGTTCAATCTCATGGACAAGGAAGTACTCTTCGCATTTTCGAATCCATTCCTTAGGCCCAACTCCATCAAATGTTGGTAAATCTAACTTGGGCAACTTATGGGCAAGCTCTTTTTGGTGTTGTACTTGACCGGCAACTCCAGTTTCTGGCGGATTTGTTGGTTGATTGACATGCCTAGTTGGTGTTGGTAACGACGGGGGATTTGCAGAGATCTGCTGTGAATTGGTCTTCCTCACATCTTCAGATAAAGAGGCCATCATCAACATCAATTCATCGAATCGTTTGGACAAATCATCTACCTTCTTACCTATTTCAATTTGCCTGACCTTCAAATTTTCAATAGAACGATGCTGCTGCTTCAATAGCTCATCTGCTGTTTGTTTGGCTCTTGTTCCGTCGGCCATAGCTCCACAGATCGGAGGAACGACTGCTCTGATACCAGATGTCTCGTATTTGAATATAAATCGGATAATTAACGGATAAAAGCACCAAAATATGCAGAAAGGGGAAAGAAGAATAGAAGAAAATGGGGATGAAGGAGATAAAATTTTATTGAGATAAGGAAACATATAACATTCCAATAGCTGACTCATTACACCCTCCGTCCCTATCCTTATACCAACTAGCATCATCTCCCTAACAAACCCAACAACTTGCACAATGGGAAACATGCCCAGCTACTTCTGGTGCAGACCCTCAACGGTCCATTACAAGGGTATATTAGTAAAAGACTTGCAGAAATATAATTATTTAATTTAAATAGGAAATATAATTAGCTAATAATGTGACATATATCCGGAAATCGGAAGAGAAAATTCGCCGTTATTTGTATAAGGTAGTCTCTTTCATTCACTTTCATGTAGCACAATTCCGTAGTAATAATTTTAGAATATGAAGTGGATTCTAGAGAGAAGTTTATCTCACCGGCTCCTATGGTGCCCGCATCATTCCGGCCGGCCATCCACCCTCTTCTGAGTTCTCTTTTGCTCTTTGCGATGTTTCTTAGCTCTTTTTTCTGTTCCTCCATCTCCCGTTGAACTTAAAGCTCGGTTTTAGGCTCATGGGACGTAGAAATTGGAAAAAAAGATGATGATGGCACTATTCATTCATCGGTTTCTGAGGATCTTCCTGCTCTTCATGATTCGATGGATGAACAAAACTCCATTATTTCTCTTCCGGTATAGAAAATTGTCCCTGCAGTTGAGAAGTTTGCTCCCTCCTCAGCTCAGATTATGATTATTCCAACATTAGAGGCTGGTTCTTCAGTTGATTTGTAGAAACAACCTTTCATTGCTGCTGATTTGCCTCAGGTAGCTCCTAATTCCAGTTTTATGGACTCCATGAAATTGAAATCCGGTAATGTTGTGTATATGAATTGAAGAAAAATTGTTCATTTGCTGCTGATTTGAATAAGGCTGATGTTGTTGTCAATTCTGCTGCTAAAGTTCATGTTGTTGAACTTTTGAATGCTATTGCTTCTATTGTTTGTGCCATGGACTCGGTGTATGTTGATTTACATGTTGATGTTGGGGGTACAGAAACTGATGTGCCTGCATATAATGTTACTCATGTTGTACTTGTAACTGAAAATTCAGTTCTTAATGATGTTTTGGCTATTGATAAATCTCCTTCTTGGGCAAATTTGTTTAGGAAGAACAGAGAATTCACTCCTGAGGTTATTTGGTTGAAGGAGGATATTGTTAATGTGACTCGTGATTGGCGTGTATTGAAAGTGATTTGTGTCTTGCCCTTTTCTTTTTGTTCCTTATATGGGTGCTCAGCAATTTTGTTTGTGAAAGTGCTATGATTTCATCTTTCATGGTATTTATGATCTTTTTTTATGTATTAAGAGCTATATTTAAGATTGTTTCTTGAAATGCTTCTGAAGTAACCAAGTATCATAGTGAAACAAGTAGGAGTATGTAATCACTTCAGGATTAAGGTTAATCCATATATGATCATCTTGTGATTTAATAAGATTTCTCAATCACGGAATTATATGAGAAATACAGATTATATCGCTCCAGTCCTATATGAATCTCATCATATATAAATACCTCACATAGACAACCAATGTTGACGGTCCGGATAAGACGGACACACCATAAAGTGTTCTGGGCGCGTTAATGATGGTTTAATCAATAGACCCCACACTTTGATTAAGTTCACCACGGACTAATAGTTCAAGTGTATCACCATAAATTTAATCCTCACGTGTGACACACACTAAGTTATATGGCTACATATGATACAACTTGGGATTTTCAGCGGTGTATTACATATAAGCACGAAGCAAATAGTAAGATGAATAAATCTATCATTTATTAATTATAAAACAATTACAGAAATTGTCTTTCGGGCGCTACTTCCAACACGATGACCTCCGGGCATGCGTCACACTGATTTTGCATTTATTTTTGTCATGATTTTTGCTCATCTTGATTCCCCGTTGTTGCCCTAACTACTTTCTTACTACTCACTATCCATTGTGGACAATGCAAGTTCGTAAGTGGGGAGTGGGTACGTAGTTAGTCCAACAAAGGGTAATGCCATTAATGCTTGAGAAAACACTTAGACTTGATTATTTTTGAGAAATTGAGAGCTGTATAAACTATATTTTGGCATGAATTACAATCTTGTAATTGACAGTGCGAGTGCTTCAATGAAACGAGTAACCCTGATGGAACATAAGTTCATGTCAGTCACTAATCTTTGATGGTAGTGTGAACCATTGAGGACGTATATTCCAATCGTTTGTTAACAAGCACCTTTTCATGAAATTGTGTATGCATACTCTTACTTGCAACTTGAACTTAAGAATGTTATTTTTTCGAGACGAAATAACAGGTGCTTGTAATCGGAGTAGGGATGACGATTTTTGGGAAAACTTTGACTAGCCCATAGCCAAATGGCCCACCCGAACATAAAATTTTCTTTTCTGTCCCCATCTCAGCCTTGTAGAGTGGTGAGACCCAGCTCGAACTAACCATTCATGATTAGCCTCATTATAATCCGACCCTTAGCCTAAATTTGGTCTACATTCCTTTGGCCTCCCGCAAGTGTAGCAAGATTCTATGGATTGTGTGGTCAGTGATGTGGAACTAAGAGTTGGATGATTTACATTGGCACAAGTTGAGATGACGTCTTATGAAGTTCAGTTCGGAACCCATTGGTGTTGGCTTGGTTTACTATTTTGAAAAAAAGAGAGTACAATGTACATAAGTCCCAAGAGTCTAATAAAGGCTTCTAACAATTCAAAACTCAAGTCAAGAAGAAGCACAAGGGGTGTAAATAGTTAGTTGTTGAATAATGAGTCATTGAAGGCAATTTTTGGAAGCTCAAAGGTGTATGATCTTAAGTAATGCGAGGATGGTAAGTAACTAACTCGGAGGTTTGATGTCAAGGTGATATCTTGCCTTATTCTTGTTGATTATCCCTTTCGGTTAGCCAACTACCCTAGCCTGAAAGTTATAAGCCGATTTGTCAACTACCTGACCTAACTTCTTGATTCCGAGTGCCTAATTAGTTGAGATTGGTATCATTCTTAAACCTAGGGTTGCATCTTGAGTAAGGCTTGCATGATTTGATGGTCGTCAGTTTGGTAGCAAGTTTGAGGAATATTCACACACACTCCACTACTCCCTTAGATCGTGGGGAACATGTTCTTGTGATTCTGATTGGTTGCATCATCTAGTTGGACTCCCATCTCTTGATGTTGCATGATTGTATTTTTGTGGCTCTATATTGCCTTATCGCTCTAATTGCTCGAGGACGAGCAAAAGCTAAGTGGGGAGTGGTTGATGTGAGTCAACCAGATGATACCTTTCTCGATGATTATTCCCTTTTTCTCATGCAATTAGTGACATTTCGACATCAACTTGAGCAATTATTATGATAATTTGAAATATTTTGTGTATATAGGAAATATCAGAAAAGCCATGTGTTTGTGTTTATTATAGGCTTATTAGCCAATTTTGTTATCAGGTTATGCGTGGTATCTTTGTGTCTGTTTTGCAGCACAAATATCATGGCTTGGAGCTTGGTTTTTTATATGAAGGTGCCATAGGGATTGATCGAGAGATGATTTTTAGAGCTAAGGAGAGGATTCCAACCCACGAGGATAATTGATACATGGCAGAAGGTTCGGTCCATGCCAGTTGGAGAATAAATTTGATCGATATGCATATGGAGCACGCCATGTTACATCTGACCTGCGCCAAGTGAAAGATTCAAAGTCTGCTGAGCATTTAATGCACATGTCATTCAGCCAACCACCAAATCAGACATGGCACACGCCAATTGTTAGTGACCTATGGCAATCCTTCATTATGAGTACATGACGCACGCCATTGGGTATGGCGCGCGCCATTATTGCAGAGTCAGCAAAAAAGTTAATCCCTCTTATTCTTTCAATTACCGAAAAATATAAAACACACTTCATCTTCTCCAATTTTCCTCCATTCAAGACACATCCACCACCCAAGGGCTCTCCTAGCCGGATTTATGTGAAAATTAACTCTTCAATTGTAGTAGTATTAAGGATTCTTAGTTTAAATCTCTACTACTTTTGTTTGGAGCCAAATACACAAGTGTATCAACTCCATTGAAGGTTTTGGGAGCTTGAATGAAGAACATCATTTTCGAGCTCTTTACTCGTGATTGGTAACTCTTAATATTTACTTTGATTCAAGTGTTCTTACGACTATGAATGTTAATCTTGATATGTTAATGTTTATAATTATGAGTGGCTAGGTTAAACTAGCCAAGACTATGTTGTAGAACTAGTAAATCTTTTATGTTGATTGAGAATGGTTGTTTATGTTGTTAGTTTCATTTGTGATGAATCTTTTCCTACTTGCATTGTATGGTTTGCTTGTATTGGAGTAATTAACTAATGCTTGCATTTACACATTTAACAGAGACCGAAAGGAGATGTTAGGTGTGAGAAGAGGGTAGGAAAACCGGAAGGTAAAATCAACCTCTTGAGGCATTCGATTTCTTATCTAGGGATAGTTGACGTTGTCATTGCATTCAAGTGCTCATCGTACCAACTCATTAGGTTTAGGATACCTAGACCAAGGAGGAGGTATAGAGTAGTTTCATACACTCGTATGAGAGGAAACTACTTGCTTAGGAATTTACTGTTTCACACTTGTGAACATCATTGGTAGGTTGGAAGGAAATTATTCCCATGATGCTATTAGAGGTTGCTAGTTTACACATCGTCTTGGTTAGGTTTCTTTTATCATTTTATCACCCTTGTTGTTACGAGAAAATTTATTTATGCACTTACTATCTTGCAATTTGCGACCTAGATCGAATTAATATAAGCTTTTAAGTATTTAACCTCACAAATCCTTGTGAGATACGACCTTGACCACCGTACTAGACTACAATTGACCCGGTACACTGCAGGTTAGATAGGACTCTGGGAAAGTCGCATCAATGGACTTGAAGTTCATCAGAAGCACTTGGATGCTCATAAAAGTGAATTAGAAATTCACGGAAATAAATATGGACTCGGAGTCCGTATGAAAGGGAATGACGTTCCAACAAATGACTTGAAGTCTAAAAATAAGAAAATTCAGTATGACCATCGTGACACTTCTTTAATCCGCGCACAAGAAGTTATTCATTGCGATAATGTGCTCTTGTATTGTAGCAATATCGAAAGAAGTGGTTTAAATTCAGCAAAATGATTATCAAAGAATAATCATGAAACTCAATCTATTTGATCTAGTCCATTCCTAGAAGTGCATGTCACTAGATTCATAAAAGTGGTTGAGATCATATACATGTCCGATTCGTGGACAAAAATTATGATTACTCCTTGGAGGATATCATAAATTTGTCTCCTTGGAAGGGAAGAATTGTCCACCAGAAGTGAAACAAAACGAAATTAAATTCTAGATGAATAATGAAAATCGATTTTCATACTGTGGTATTAAAAGGCCACTGATCGCGTACTTGGCCAACGGCGAATTGATTTTCAGGATGTGACATTAAAATGGAATTAGTCGCGTACTTGTCGTACGGCGAATATCAGGTTGAGAAAAATGAAGTTTCAAATTCAGGGCCGGTCCTACGTTTTGAGAGGCCTTAGGCGGAGAAAAAAAATAGGGCCTATTAACACAAAAAAAAAAAATCGACCGAAAAATGATTTTTTTCTAGTATTCAAATTCATTTCATCATTTTCATACCCAAAACATACATATATATATATATATACATATTACTAAATATTAATTCAAGTATTCAACAATTCAACAACGCTCTTGAAGCATATTTGGAGGCGAAATCACTAATCAAAGTATAATCGTCAATTTCATCAACCGATTTCCGCTCAATCGATATTATGGCCAACCCATTCAAGCGTTCTTGAGTCATCGTGGCTTCAAGATGGGTCTTTATTAGCTTCAACTTCAAAAACTCCGTTCACTGGGATGCAATCATATCGGAATAGTCAACAATATCCGTAAACAACTTGTGTGTTTTCATAACTTAGAGGACATGTCTTCAAAAAATTCAAAATTTCGAGAGGTTCATCCACATCTTTGGGCAAAACATGTATAAGAAGTTGTAACTCATAATACAACTCTTCCCAATCAATATCCTCATGTGCACCTTTTGTCAACATTTTATTGGCTTTTTATTGGGCTTTTTTTCTGAAACATTGGGCCTTTTATAGTTTTTTCTTTTCTTTTTTTTTTCGGGTATAAGCAAGACATATATGTGCTGGGCCCCCCGGTGGCATTGGGCCTAGGCAGCTGCCTGGCTTGCCTAAGGGTTGGGCCGGCCCTGTTCAAATTTATAGTAAAAAGAATGTCACGACACAAATACTATATGTTGCAGTCTTTATGAAGACGATCCGGATATATATGATAAATATTGTTTATCATTTTCAAAGTCTCAAACGCAGTATATTGTGTGATGTGGATATTAAATTGAGACATCGGAAGAATTTAAAAAGATATAGATTTCTCGAAGAGATAATATAATTCTTCCCGATTGAGTAATATCTCGAAATGTTGATACTCATATAAATTGATACACATTGAAATGTAGAATTCCGGATATCACATTAAAATGTTGAATCCCACAAAGGGTTATTGCAAACTTAAGTAGATATGACTTGAGATGATATGTTTTTCCGAGATTAGGGGGAGGAAAGTAAACTTGGAGTTTATAAATCTCGTGGAAAAACATTGTATTAAGGCACATTTAATAACCGGAGGCATTTAATTACTCTAGAAGAGTGAGCAGTTGCAAATGCTCTGGTTGGAATAAATTTTGCTAAAAGGTTTATCCTAGGAGGATAATATTTGTCCTAGAAAGGAAAGTCCAAGAAGGACAGAATATGATACGTATCAAATTAATAACGTTGTAAGCGTCAAAAGACCAATTGGCTCGATAATGAATATTCCTCAAAAGAGGTTATGACTATAGGATGTATGAGAAATCTGAAAGAGTAAGCATATGCTCGAGCAGAAAATATATAGTCAAAGAAGATCCGATAGAGCAATGGCGTACTCTAGATGAGTAACGAAATCATAAGTCCTTGACGAGGTCAATGCTAGAAAATGTCAACAAGTGTTGATAAATAATATATATGGAACAAAGAATATGCAGTTGTCATACATACATGAGGTGGGAGAAAATGAACCTGAAGTTCACTCCCTTGTGTTGTTTTCTTACGACCCCGAAGAAAATGTAATGATTCTTGAAGAATCTGAAATCGCATATTGTTATATTGTTTAACGTTTGAAGCGTGAGAAACATATTAGTTCCAACAAATATAAATCTCATAGTGTTGAGATAATGAATTAATGTTATTGTCGTTTAAATTAGTGAGATATGATAACAAATGCAACACTTGATTTTATGAACGAGGTTCATAAAATAGATATGCTTCGTAATATATAAATCGTTTGAAACGATAAATCCCGAAGCACATAAGATGCTATAAGCACTAAATGCATGGAGCATATAAAGTGTGTGAAACACAAAGTATATAATATATGGATTGTCCCAAAAGCGGGATAAATGGTTTGATATGAGAAAATATGGATCTGATATGAACTCCCAAAGAGTTACAAAAGATAATTGAATATGAGTAATTGGCTTATATAATAAAGATCTATTACATGCACTAGAGAGATATCTTTTGGTCCTGAAGACCAATTGTTGTATTTTTTTTTCCTTTTAACCAAGTTTTTTTCACAGAGTTTTCTTAGTTAAAGGTTTTTAACGAGGCAACCAGTGCAATGAGATCTCAAATGTCATGAATCTTTTTTTCCTTGACTGGTTTTTTTCCCACTAGGTTTTTTCAAGCAAGGTTTTTGGTACATGCTATATACGTTATGAAAATCAGATTAAACGAAAAGAAAGTCGGGGACTTGTTAGCTACGCGGTTGATGGATATTTATCGAACCCCCAAAAGGCAATGCTTCAAATTGGTTGTTCATCCATCAGTGGTAGTATTTCGATACCATGGCACTAGACTTATCAAGCTATGATCGCTACATCCTCAAATTATGGCGAAATGGTAAGTATTCATGAAACAAGCGAAAATATGTTTCGTTTAGATAATTGGCTCATTAGATCCAAGAAACTTGTGGTTTATTAATCGAGAAAGAGAAGCCAACTTGATTATACCAAGACAATGCATCATGTATTGCTTAATTAAACAGTGGCTACGTAAAAGGCGATCAGATAAATCATATTCCAACAAAATTGTTTGCCACAGACGATCTTTGGAAGAAAAGCCATATCGATATTCAGCAAATTAGATAATGCGACAATCCATAAGATTTGTTCACTAAAGTATTGACTACTGTTATGTTTGAGAGTTTGATCTAGAAGATCGGGACACACCAACTTAAATATGTGAGGAGATGTTAAATTCAGGGGGAGTAAAACACAAATGAAGGTTGTATTCTTTTTCCTTCATTATGATTTTTTCCACAGGGTTTTTTCATAATGAAGGTTTAACGAGATAGATTCATTATGTAATAGACATCTAAGGGAGAGTGTTACAAATACACACGTAATATGTGGATGTCTATTTTTCGATACTATATAACTATATTAACGATAGGTGTAGACACACACCAAGCCGCCACCTAAAGCCTAACGTGGCAATAGTATAACGGAAATGATAGTGCCACACCCGTGTGCGCCACATCCGGCCACATCGGATGATCTGCACCGTTGATCGGTGTTAGATCTATATTATAATATAGATCTAACACCGATCAACGGTGCAGATCACCAATGTGGCTGGATGTGCGCGCACACGGGTGTGGCTGTAGCAATGCCCATAGTATAAAGAATGGTGGCATTCTCTTCCTATATAGCTTCCATGTGTGTATAAATGATGTAATGGATGACATCAATTTTCCACCTTCCACCTCCTATTCTAGCTTATGGGAGACTTCTTTTCATCATACCTTGGAGTAACCTTTATTTGTTGATCCTCGCCTTTTGGTCGTCGTTTAAACGACGCCCGTTTTGGTCATTTTCGCAGTTGTCCACCACCGGCCGTGAAAGGCCAATGGGTGCTTCCCAGCCTTCTCCGCTTCGTGGCATCTACAAACTTTCTCAAACCGCCATTATCTGTAGTTCGTTCGCTTCTTTCTTGTTTCAAGCTTCTACTATCTTCTTCAAGATTCGATCTTTATAGGATCCCACATCAAGAAATGAGAAAAATATGAACCTGAATTTTTAATCTGTTTTCGTGTTAAAAGAGTTTTTTATGCCGAGATTTCATGTCCGATAATAATTGCGATAAGATTTACAGAGAGGTCTCCAAATGGAGATGTTCTTGTGGTTGAGGCCTTTATTGGGATTCATTTCTTTCTTTTATTTGTTCATTTGTCTCTGCTCTCCCACCATTCTTATCCCGTGCAATGAATCGAAGATTCAACGTCGCAAATGAAGATTTCCACGGTGGTAGTGGTGCATTCGGCTATCCTAAAATTGAAGGTATGTTCTTTCTAAACAAGGATTCAAATCATTTTGTGGTCAATTTCATATGCGTGCTTGCTTTTCTTGATGGTACCAATCTTAGATGGATCAATTTTTGGTTTGTGGCTTTGTGCCATCATTTATGTGTGATTTTAGATATGAATTGTGCTAATTTAGCTTAGCTTCAAGGTACACACACCAAGGGTGGTTTCTCATTTAGCTTAGCTATCCGCATGTGAGCAATTTTTATGCTAATTGTTCTTGGGATTATTTTTCCAAAGATCTTAATTTGTTAAGAAATTGAAAGAAATAAAAATAGTTGAGAGAAATTAGGTTTGAGTGAAGTCATTGTTGGTAAAGTTAGGCCTTGGCATTTGTATTTTTGTTTTTATCTCAAAATTCGGTTTGAGCTGGTGTCTTTGTTGGTAAATTTAAGCCCTTGGCATTTGTATTTTTGGTTTTATCTCAAAATTCGATCATTCATATATGTATTAAGTCGATGATTTAAGCTCGTCTTTCCTAATTTTGATGTTATTTTTGTGAAACTGTGGTGTGTGCAAATGGGTTTGTTGAGTTGCATTGAATAAGATGGGAGGAGGATTCATTTCTTTAATCCCAATCTCTCGCCGCCATTTGGGATTTTAGCTTTATTTCTACCGTTACAAGTAGGGGTAAGGATTCAATTAGTTGTTGTCGTATATATTCGAGGATTTAAGGTTTTGTTCATGCAATTTGTGCTCTTCCTCGCTTCACTATGTTCTCAATTTCGTTCACGATACTTCTTGACTAATCGTTAATTTCACCTTCATCCACCTTCTTTCTACTGATACAACTTTAACTCGATTCGGTTTTCCTCTTTTCCTCTATGTTTTCCCTTCCTTGTGAATTGAATAAATATTTTGGTGTATAACGCGCGTTTTTCAATTTTACGATTCTGATAAATGAAGTAGAGGCATTGTATGAACTATTCAAGAAATTGAGTAGTTCAATTATAGATGATGGAGTGATTCATAAGGTACAATGAGACTTCTATACCCTTTTGAATTATATAAGGTTTGGATTTTTGCTCGTAAGTTTACCTTTGAATGTTGATTATCAAGTTTGGGAAGAGCTTGATTGGATGAAGGTATTTGCCCTTGTTCTTGCATTTGGATGAAGGTATTTGCCTCTGCTCTATTCTACTATGGTTGTTGATTTTATGTATTATTTGCTTCTACTTTCCTTTCACTGTTTCTATTCTTGAATTTGATGTTTTGCTTGGCATTTTTAGGATATTTTGATTTTGTTGTTGTTGTTGTTGTTGTTGTTGTAGATAATTGCATTCATGCGAGATATAGTCATGAACACTTTGTGAATTCTTAGCTGTTGTAGAATTTGTGTATAAAGTTTGTTATCGTTCACGGTCAACTTCCATTCATTTTTTGGTCTTGAACTATGGCTTGGCTTCGAAAATGCTCATTTTAATAGTTAGGATTTGATATTTATTGTCATGGTGGCTCGTCTGATGAACCTTTGTATATGATTTGCAATAGTTTAATGTTCCACCGTTAACCTTTATGTTTTGAATGGTTCAAGTTTCTCTGCAAACTTTATTATATGATAGTCATTTGCCGGAGAGGAAAATGGATTTTGAGGGTGATATTTAGAGTGGTTAGGCTATCAATGTGTTTCTCACTATGTTTATTTTGTAGGAATTGTAGTGTTTGTTACTGTGCTTTTATACCCTTTCTTTGCACTTTCATGTAGTTGCAGTGAGGGCATATGTTGTATGCCTCTGTTGTAGTCTTCATTTGTTATTGGATTTACTGGTTTAATGGTTATCTTTATCGTGATCTGCTTTGGAAAAAGTTGGGATTTTGTTTTTGAATTGTGAAAATGGAGTTTAAGGCGTTCTTGACATCATTAGGACTTCTTTCATTTTGTTTGTGGTGCTTATCTTTGTTGTTCGCATGGCTTTCAAGGAAGGCTGATAATTATGTCATTTACTACTTGAATTGGATCTTGAAAGGCTTAGATCCGATTGAGAGTGGGAAGAAGACCATAACCCGCTTGTTTGAATCCGAGAGGCGTTATCTTCAAGTGAAGCCGACGTCATCGAGTTTCTCGTGTCGATTCTAACGCCTATTTTGTCTTCCTCACCACTGGTATGTATATATACATATCTCAACTGCTCCATTGCAAATTTTTCTTAGCTTTTTATTTGGTCGTTTCTATTGCATTGTGTTTTCCCCATTTATTTCTGCTTTGTAACTTGTAAGCAGCTACATTTTTTAGTTTGAGTTTTCATGGTTTAGCATTTATAAATTTATTTTTATGTTTAAGTGGTAAGCAAAAAAAAAAAAAAAAAAAAAAAAAAATTTTTGCTTTTAGCTAAAGTTCCATGGACCAGAATTTTAGGATCTGGGCTTTTGGTGGTTAGAGATCCAGCATGTTTAAGTATACCGGTATTGTCCTTTAAATGTTTCCTGCAGCCAAGATTCTCTTCTTTATAAAAGTGAAGAAGTTCGGCTCTAAAGGTTTTCTTCACATTGCTATGTTATTACAGATAATTCTTCTTTTAGGATATGGCCTTGATGCACCACCAAAGAAATTATTTCTGCAAAGACGTTCTTTGAAAGATGGAAGTGACAACGTAAGCGATGGTTTTGATAAGCATAAGGAATATGGGACACAATCATTTTCTTTTGTCTCATGACCTGTATTGTTATTCTCTTTTTGGGTTGCATTATGGACATGTTACATATTGGTTCTCTCGGTATTTCTTTGAAAGAAGCGCGGCAATCTCTTGAAGATGTTTCAAAGGTATCACTCCATTTGAGTTTAACTGTACCACTTTTTTTATCTCGAATTTTTGACCTCGCCTATATTTATTAATGAAACTGAAATTGCATCATTCTTGTTACAAACACCATATACAATTTACACATCTTCACTACAGCACACATTTCTCACACACACCGCATTGATAAGCTTAAAGTGCTTCCCACGCCATAAGTTCACCAACTGCTTTTGCTCCTTATTCTCAACCACGTGACGCCTAACTTGATTCGACATCTGCGCATCGTTCTCCTCACAACGGTCCCTTTCCTTAGCAAGGCTTTTCGGAAAACAATCCGGATATGATCCTAAAAGCTACACATCTCTCCGTAATATATCCAATCGAGGCTTTCAAACGCAGCGCATCGCGCGCTTACCGTAACTAGTTATATATATATATATGTATCATATGCAGAGAATGGATTGTGCGAGATGTGTTCTCTAATATAAATACATGCTTGTATAGAGAAAACATAATGAGAAAGCTTCATTTCATTGATATATTTTGTTACCATTTTATTGTTATTTTATTTCCATTTTATAACACTAGATACATTCCCCTTTAATTTTTTTCATTTATATATTTTGAGATGAGGGACGGTCGCCGTAAAATTTTGTTCCCCACCTACCGTGTCTTTGCCGTTCTGAATCAATAATGAAAACGCGTAGAAAATGCTTTGTCTCCCTCACTCCCTCATGGAAGGCAATGAGCATGGATGAGGATTCATCTATGATATACTTTCTTGTGAGTTTTTCTAATTCAGTATCCAGCCCTTTTCGAATTTATATATTTTTTTTTGCTACATATTTTCATGTTCTTTGTGCAGATTTTAAACATTTCTTGTGAATTTCTCATCAATTGTACACTAATCCATTGCTTTTGAATTAATTTTCGCCCTTTTTTTTTTTTTGAGTGAAATCCCAGATTTTATTTAGCTATTGATATAAAATGCCAATAGCTGCTATTCTGTGGAGATATAAGAATTGATCAACTTTTTTTTTTTTCTTCCCAGTATAATGTTCTTTTGTTTGCAAAATTGCATCCATATTTTGCTTTTGAAGCATGTCAATACAAAAGTTGCATCCATATTTTCATTTTTCAACCATGTATATACCAATTATTTGCCATCTTTGTTTGCCAGAGTGGTGTTTATATGATCTTATTGGGGAAATTAATTTTGTAATGGAGCTGTTTGAATAAATGGGATGTGTTACAATGATTGTTAGAAATGATTTGCTTGATATATTACTTAGCTTTAGGTTTTATTTTTAGCCTCCTCAGATTTATTTAGTCTCTGTGATACTGTAGATGATGAAATGATTTCGAATGTGTACATCTGTATTGAAGACCCAGTTAAAAAAATGAAGCTGAGATAGATTACTCACCATTTTACTCCCCATGTTGGGCGTGCATTTTACTGAACAGTTGGTTTATTTACACAATGCTTTTTTCTCTTCATGTCATTACATCTATATAGTGTACATAATTTATCATCTTTACTGTTTGTAGGTGGTTTGGTGTTGCTAAGCTACAAACGTGGAATCCGGATTCTCGGCTTTGAGAATCCCGGCTTTTCCTGGGAGAGAGAACACACTATTTTTGGGCGGCCACGCGTCCCCAAAAGCTGGGTGGAAGCAGGGAAACAAAAGCAGAGGATCCGGGCTGACACACGTGGAACATTAGCCAATAGGGTATGAGATTCAACCAACAATTTTGAATTATGCTTATACCTTTTTGGTATGCAAAATGTTGAAATGGTGAAATAGACTACATTTTTACTACTTCCAAGTTTCAAGTGTGGATTGTGTTGGTTTACTCTTTTTTTCACAGAATGATGGTTTGATTGAGTACTTTTTTCATTTTTTTCCCACTCTGCTTAGTAAATTTCGTTTGAAAACTAAAGATGATGAACCATCACATGACATACTTCTAATGATGATACATAATTCTGCGAATCGGTTCTAACATCTTTTGTGGCTACCTACAAATATCATTTGTGTCGTGAAATTAACAGACACTAATCGGATGTTAAATATCATTTGTGTCATGAAATTAACAGACACTAAAAGAGGATGCTCGATCGGAAGTTGTTATGTGGTAAGCCAAGATGGCGGATTTGGATAGTGGTGAAGAGATGCTCCAGGTTCCGGAGGGCAATGGGAATGTCGGGATTCAGGTACCTATTTGTCAGCATCATCGGTCTTGAAAAATATAGTACCATATTCCACAATCTGTTAATTGATCTATTCGAATTCTATGTGTTGATCTTTCAATTGGTTTCTTGAAGTTTTTAGTTTTGTTACTTATTTCTTGATTTCATTAAGGGGTTTAAGCGCGTGCGCGATGAATTCATTCTATCGGGGTGCAGAGATAGATTTTCAAGGTATGTTATCTCACTTTTTCCTTTGTGTCTCGAAAAATAAAGATTTAAGGTGAAATACATGTCCTTGTGATCCCAATTATATTTTTGGATCCCAAATGATGATTGGAAATATTAATGGAACCCATTCCCGATGAATTTGAGTGTGTTCTTCAAGGTTACATTCTTTTTTATCATACATCTTAAATCCAAATTGTGCCTGAGTTTATTGATTCACTTCCCTACTCTTCCTTTTGCTTTTTGCAATTTCATTTCATAATGTGTTGGAGTTGTTGAAGTGTTTAAGCATCTAAATTACACTGTCTTTTGTTGATTCACGATGATGAGAATTCAAATTGCTAGCAATGCACCCTGTTTTTGTTAGGTTGCCTAATCTGTGTTGCCTAAATGCAGGCTGGTATTATGCTATGTGTCTGAACCCCATGAATGTTAGGCCCACATGTGGGGGTCATGTGAATGTGTTTAAAATGTGTTATTTATTGATTATGGATCATGTTTTATGTTCTTCCTATGCAAGAGAGACGTTTCATAGGCAACATGTCTCTTTGTTCAACATTTTTCATTCTTCCTTCATTATCCGTAAGCCGGATAAAGATAGAAGACGTAATATAGACAATTGGCGAGTTCACATAATTATTTAGGATCTTCGGTGCGTTTTTTTTGTTTTATGCATTATATTTATGTTTCCATTAACCGATATCAAAGGTCCATTTTTATTTTCAATACATCCCCTACAATTGAGGATTATTTCATCGCAACCGGCAACAACAAATTGTAGAGCCAACAAAGTGAAGAAAAACCAACATATAAGTGATTTGCTATTACATAGAGGGGAAAGTTCATATAGGTAAGTACATAGAAAACCAATGATAAAGCATGCCTCCTTTGATTTTTTGGTTGTAAAAACAACTTGCCTAATACTGATTTGTGTGTGTTTTCAACTGAGTTAATCAAGTACACACGGAAGAAAAGTTATGTATAGATAGTGTATCGTTTCTCTTATTTAGCTCCTAATGAAAAAGACTTGTGTGGATGTATAGCTATGTGTTGGTCATGTATGCCTTTTAAAAAACAAGTTTTTCCTACACCAAGTTACTTATACTGCTTTATTTATGATTTTGTTTAGCTCGTAATGTTTCCAAAGTGCATGATTAAGTTAGTGCACACATGAAAATAAAAGTGATGTACACATAAAATGTTCGATACCCCCTAAACCATATCCCATTTCTTAGCTAACAACTGGATTATAGGGCATAACTGTGCAACGCACTCACTAGTATTATTATTATTATTATTACAAAATTAACTGCCAGCATAAGTTAGATATTAGAAGCGGGTTAAGCATAAGTCTTCACAAAAAAAGAGAGCGAAAGAGACCTGTTGTCGACGGGGGCTTAAGCTAAAGAAGGTAGTTGGTGGCTCAAGAAAGAAGATTCCCAGTTGTCAGTTGTCATTTTGTTGGTGAAGAAGATTTTTGAAGAAGGGCAAAACTTTATTAAGTAATTGCAGCTGGATTTGAAGTTTATAAGGACCGCAAATCAGAAGAAACGAGGATTTCAGGAGGCTTCTAAAGGTATTTTCTTCACTATACATCATAGTAATTACACACTAATGCTAGCTTTTTATGTTCTCATTCGTAGTAACACACTAATGCTGTTTATGTTCTCATTATTATTATAAAATTAATGACTTTATAAGAAGAAAATTATTACATCGAGGGCATTTGGGGGTTTAAACTAATAAGGTGGCTTTTGCTTTGCCCTTTTTCTCAAGAAATTGAAGTTCAAAGCTTTGATTTTTTTTTTTGAAGGTTGCAATCACATCAAGGCCTTACGATTGCTTAATAAGGGCTTTGGTGTGATTGCAATCTTAAAAAAAAATCAAAGCTTTAAGCTTCAATTTCTTGAGAAAGAGGGCAAAGCAAAAGCCACATTTTTAGTTTAAACCTTCAAATTTCCTCAATGTAATAGTTTTGTTCTTATAAAGTCGTTAATTTTGCAATAATAATGAGAACATAAGCAGCGTTAATGTGTTACTATAAATGAGAACATAAGCAGCTAGCATTAGTGTGTTATAACTATGATGTTAGTGAAAAAAACACCTTTAGGTGTCTTTTGAAAGCCTCGTTTTTTTTTTCTTCTCATTTGCAGTTCTTATAAACTTCAAATCCAGCCGCAGTTGCTTAACAAGGCTTTACCATTCTTCAAAAATCTTCTTCACCAATAAATGACAACTAGGAATCTTGTTCTTATTTGAGCCACCAACAACATTCTTATCTTAAACCCCCGCCGACAACATGTTTCTTTTGTTTTTTTATGAAAGGCCACAAGTCAGCACATGAGGACACAACGCTTATAAATAAGGAATATTGATATCCTTTCTCAACATGTTGCCCTAATCTTGCATCCGAGACACTATAAGGGTACATTTTTTTTTGTTGTGAAGACTTACGCTTAACCCGTTTCTAATATCTATTCTTATAAATGCAGTTAATTTTGTAATAATATTAATAATTTTTTGAGGGCTAATAATTATTATTATATTCTCTCTCACACAGTAAAAATGTATTATGTAAAATAGATTAAAAATAAAATTAGGTAATGTATGCTACTTGACGATACCTGAAATCGTCCAAGATAAACCGACGTTTAGATGTCGAATTAGGGCTGTAAATGAACTGATCTATTCGTGATTTACTCGTAATCGACTCGAAAAAAGTGTTTTCACTCGATTCTTACTCGGGCCAAGTATTCAACGAGTCAAGCTCGATCTTGTCATATTTTAGAAGGATGTTTAATAAATTCTAAGAGAAAAAGTACCGAGCTCAGGATCCGGGTCGAGTTGCATCGAGTACTTGACGAGTCGAGTTCGATCATGCCTCTTAATGGCTCGATCGAGTTTCGAGCCAATGTTTTTTTAATCAAGTTGGGCTCGATCCTTGGAGAGTAGTGACTCGGCTCGGCTCGATCATACCCCTGATGTCGAATAATCTTCCGGTATGATGTCATGTTGATCCGAGCTGTAGCAATACATGTAAAACCACGCAATCATAAGAATTCCTTGAGTTCTGTCGCTGGGAAAACCCTCCGACACTTTCGATATGCTGGATCTTGTTGGATAGTAAATATGGGCCGTATTATCCTAGCGACACCTTGTTCAAGACCTAAAAGCTTAAAAAGGATGTGAACAGGGGGTGGTTTGTACGATGTTTAGACTGAGCCTGAGATGATGTCGGTGGTTTGATCGAGGCTTTATTATTCATGGATGTTGATAAGATCGATCCATTTAGCAGCACCTTAATTGAAAATAAAAGTGAAGGGCGAGATTCAAACGAGGAAATGCTTACGGTGGATACCTAGGCACCCAGAGACGAGCAAGGGCGTAGTAATCGGCGAAATGCTTCGGGCAGTTGAAAATAAGCATAGATCCGGAGATTCCCGAATAGGGCAACCTTTCAAACTGCTGCTGAATCCATGGGTAGGCAAGAGACAACCTGGCGAATTGAAACTATCTCAAGTTGCCTACGTATCATGTATGAATCAGGAATCTAGTCTTTCGTAGTTCCTTAGGGATTGATTATATAGTGGGGGCTTATGCCTTAGGCCTGCATGGGCCGGATCCTTGTTGGACTTGAATTTCATGTTCTCTAAAGAATGGATGATTACGGTTCAATTTTTTGATTGTATGAGATAATCACGATGATTCAAATGTAGGATTATAGCCTTTATGACTGAGGATTATTTTCATGTTTATCTGTTATGTTGTGCACGTGAGCTACTCCGTCTAAGGGATACTTTGGCCGAAGTGCGTTGAGTCCCTTAGGTTGTGAGGCGTAGCCGCACTAGCCGAGTTCAGCACTGCACCACGACCGACTACGGATCGGGAAGCTAAGCGAAATCGACCTCCCACCTGGGGTTTAGGTCTGGGCATAGATCTTAGGGTGGGTCTCTTGGCCCTTAATGTTTGATATTCTGTCTTCATTTATTGCTATGTTAATGTGAGGGTGACACGTGGCGAGGTGTTGGTCTGACCTCCGTCATAAGCCCCCCCTGGCTGAGCTCGTGGGGTCAGCTCAGATCTGTCAAGGTTGTAGCTCGGCTCGGTCATCTAGACTTGTGGATTTTTTAGACATCATATTTTTCCAGGTGGCACGGGTGCCGTTATGATGCTGTCATAACTGACCCGTAAGTCTAGGCATTTTTACACACTCGCTTTAATTGGGACGGATTTCGAGGACGTGTTGGGGCTTATAACCCCCCGTCATATCAATCGTTGCCCACTACCGCACTTTTTAAACCAGAAGATTGAGATCCAGTTGTTGATTGCTCTTCTCATCCAACCTATCTGATGAGAGTCAATTATATGATACTTTTTATGATATTTTATCACCCTTTCTCATACATTTATTGATGTTTTTGTATCAATTCAAGTCATAATTACTTAGTTTTATCAAAATATATAAGCAATAATTATTATATAAATTATCGTGTTTTTATTATGTTTTTATAAATTTTATACCGGTTTAGTAACCGGAATGTCGTGTCGGATTTACGTTTGGTGTTTTGGTGGTTCATTGTAGGATTATACATTGACCAAGATTCCACGTAACGACATGTTTTGAGCACTAAAAGATGGATTTTGAAGGAAAGAAGAAGATGCCACAAGCTTACGAGTTTAAATGGTCGATTTTTCTACGTACTTATACCGTAAAATATCTTTGACAGACATTTGACCCAACTTAAAGCATTTTCGGGGGAAGAGTTCTTCATAAAAGTTGTAGATATTCAAATGAGCTTTCCAACGTATTTTGAATCACGTCAATTGGAGGTCTACAACTCAAGTTATGACTATTTTATCGATAAGCGCCACAATAGAAACGTCGGGAAAAGTGAAGATATTTTCCCAACTTGATTATAACCGCCTAATGGTGCATCTTCTTCTTTCCCTCAAAATCCATCTTTTAGTGCTCAAACATGTCGTTACGTGGAATCTTGGTCAATGTATAATCCTGCAATGAACCATCAAAACACCAAACGTAAATTCGACACGACATTCCGAGCAAACGACGTTACCAAAAGCGCTACCGGGAGGCAGCCCGTAAAAATATTAAATATCATGTTTTAATTTTAATTAGCTTAGTCTTTTACCAAATGGATATTAAAGAATCAATGCTTTTTTAGATAAGATAGGTATTTTCTTGTTAGTGAGAAAACACAACCAAGTCCGAAAAGGAGCGATTAGGTGGTTATCCTAAAATCTCGATGGAAATTGATAATTATTCCACCATTACAACGATATTATAACTACTATATATATATATATATATATATATATATATATATATATATATATATATATATATATATGATGAAAACAAGAAAAGAGAAGAAAGGAGATTGAAGAAGAGGGAAATGGAGGAAATGGGAAGGAGATGAGAAGAGAGGGGCGAAGGATTGTGATGGAAATGGATGGGTATATATATATAGATATATATATATATATATATATATATATATATATATATATATATATAGAGTACATGGCGATGGATATTTGTTATAAGTTTGTTAGATGCAATCATGACTCATCACATGCACCATTAGGCGGTTATAATCAAGTTGGGAAAATATCTTCACTTTTCTCATGCGTTCCTATTGCAGCGCTTTATCGATAAAATAGCCATAACTTGAGTTGTAGACCTCCAATTGACGTGATTCAAAATGTGTTGGAAAGCTCATTTGAATATCTACAACTTTTATGAAGAACTCTTCCCCCGAAAATGCCTCTAAGTTGGGTCAAATGTCTGTCGAAGATATTTTACGGTATAAGTACGTAGGAAAATCGACCCTTTAAACTCGTAAGCTTGTGGCATCTTCTTCTTTCCATCAAAATCCATCTTTTAGTGCTCAAAACATGTCGTTACGTGGAATCTTGGTCAATGTATAATCCTGCAATGAACCACCAAAACACCAAACGTAAATCCGACACGACATTCCGGTTACTCTTATAAATATATATATATCTCCCTATATATACCCATTCATTTCCATCACAATCCTTCGTCCCTCTCTTCTCATCTCCTTCTCATTTCCTCCATTTTCCCTCTTCTTCCATCTCCTTTCTCTTTTTTGTTTTCATCATATATATATATATATATATATATATAAAGTAGTTATAGTATCGTTGTAATTGTGGAATAATTATCGAAGATTATTGATTTCGAAGCTTTGTTATGTTATATCCGACGGAAACGACCCCGATTCAACAGTTGTAACCGGTAATATATTCTAATATTATTATGTTTATTATTTCTATCTCTATTTATATATTACTTATTATAATGATTATAAGCTAAATCTATATCTAGCCAAGATATGTAATTGAACTATTTTGATCTTTTTGGTAAAATGAATGATGACTATGTTAAAATCTGATTAAAATCGATTATGATGAATCTCTTTCTATTTGAACTTAATGACTTGTTTGTATTGACGTAATTAACCAATATAAACGGAGTCGTAATCTAATGATGAACTTACCATAGAAGTTAGGTTATGAGATCATGGATAGAAAGACCGGAAGGTAAAAATAACCGTCTGACAAACGGAATCCTATTTCCTATCCCGGGGGTAGAATATTTTTACTCGAGAGATTATTACGTTGAAATCACATGTTTAATCGACAGATCTTAAAATACTGGCCGTATGACAAAACGGGAGTGACCCATGATTAAGATGACATTGGACAGAGGACTAGACATATGACAATTTCATACGCTCGTGTGAGGAAGAATTGTTGAGCTTAGGAGTACACCGTTTCACATAATAATTACACCTTGTAAAAGGAAGATCTGTCTCATCATTTAACTAAAAAGAGATCATGGTTCAATAACATTATCTTGGCTAGCTTCTATATATTATATTAGCATTTATTTACTGTTTTACTAACGTAACAATCTAACTCTAACAATCTAACCCTAAGAAAGCTGACAGGACCTTTACTAGTGCTATTACAATCCTTAACTGGCAGTGTTCCGGGTCAAATTGTAGGGTAATATGGTGAGTCAGGTGTCGAATCCTTAGGGAAACGTGTGGTAATTCAGAGTGTGGCTAAACACCAAGAAGCTGTTATTAACTCAATCTAAGTCGTAGTTTTTCCTTTTCCTTTTTAGTAACCGTAAAACAGTAAATAAAATTAAAACAAGAAATAAATGCATAAAACTAAAAGCAGAGAAATATATATATATATATATATATATATATATATATATATATATATATATATATATATGGTACCAATACAATATATAGGATATAAAAACTAGTAATATTATAAGAAACTAGCCAAGAATATGTCACTGAATCAGTACCTCTTTTTAGTAGAAATAGATGTGCTTGATCTTTCCTTATTTTAAGGTTAATCAATTGTATATAAACCGGTGTACTCCTAAGCTAGACAACTACTCCTTACACGAGTGTATGAAATTGTCATATGTCAAAAGTCCTATGTCCAATGTCATCCTCAAGCTCTGGAACTCCGTTTTGTCATACGTCCGGTATTTTGAATATTGCTCAATTAAACAGGTGATTTTAACGTGATAATATTTTGAGTCAAATTTTCAATAAGATTTGTTTTTCTAGGACAAATCTGCCCCCGGGTAGGAAATAGGATTCCGTTTGTCAGGCGGCATTTTACCCTCCGGTCTTTCTATTCGTGATCGCGTATCCTAACTTCTCTGGTCAGTTCATCATTAGGTTACGATTCTTGTTAAATCGAGTAGCTAATTCAATTTTAACTTTTCTTTAAGCGCAAATAGAAAGAGATTTATTATAATCGATTTTAATTCAATTTTAACATAGTCATCATCTATTTCCCTAAAAAGTTTAAACTAATTCAATTTCATATCTTGGCTAGATATATAGTTAGCCTAATATCATTATAACTAATATATAGATACTAATATAAATAAACAATCATAAATACATTAAAAAGTTACCAGATTACAATTGTAGCGTCAGAGCCGTATTCTCCGGAAATACCAACTCCTTTAGCAACAACGAGTCTTGATAATCCTTCTAAGTATTACACGAGACTTATACTACATTATTATTTAAACGAGAATGTCTTTTACAGTATTTACATAACTAGAAACTAGATTAAGAGAATATATATATATATATATATATATATATATATATATATATATATATATATATATATATATATATATATATATAAGTGATATATATATATATTGGTACACTCACACAAAGCCTGCAAATGAGCTGTATTTATAGGCCAAGGCAAGCGGTAGGCGGCGCGGGCGGTCAAGCAGTGAAGATTCTTTGGTGTCGAGCCCACGTCTTGATTGCGAGAGAGATTCCGGCTCGGGCCGGTCTTCTTCTTCGATTCGGGCGAATTTGAAAAATATCGTCTTCGGTTTTCTCTTCGCTTTAGATCTTAATTATTCAGTTTTCATCATATCGTTACCACAAAACAGTCAAAAAACGAGCGGCATTAATTACGACCACAAAAACTATAAGTTTTAAAATTATAACGATAATATCTATTTATAACGATTTAGATTTTTATGAGGTTTTAGATATATTTTTATAGAATTTATACGATATTATCGTAAATACGATATAAAAAGTCATATAATGTAGTTATATTTTTATCATACATCTACTCTCCACTTAGCTTTTGACCATCCTCGAGCAAAATAAGCAATAATATATAAAATGTTATAATGCAAATAATATAGTTCTTCTAGATTAAATTTCTTAACTTAGTAACGTATGCTTTGTCAATATTATAATTATATTAATTTTATCTATCTAAGACTATTAAAAAGATAAAAAATGTGTATAACTTAATAAATTTGTTATAAAATATTATCTAAATGGAATTCTACATGAATTACTTAGAATAACTTTGTAAGCGCCATTATATGAAATTTCGAATCAAGGACTAAGTCAAGTAGTTGGCAAAATGACTTATAACGTTCGAATTCTGGGTGTTTGGCTAATCGAAAGGATAACAAAGGAAAATCAAAAGAAATAGAAGCTAGCCGTGCGTCTTTACACTTCAACTTTTGATCAAAATATCTTGATCAAGAATATCTTGACATCGTTTTCAAAATTTAATTCTATTAACCATATTTTTCATTTTCCCTTCTCTCTCTCTCTCTTTTTAGAGAATACTAACATATCCAACTCATTGCTGAGAATCGATTATCTTTCAGCGTCACGAGGTGAGAACGAATACATCAAGACCTAACTATTCCAAGTTTTCTTTTAGAGAATAACAATATTTGATAAAAGATTGCCTTCCGAATAATATTTATTCCAATCTCAAAGATATACCACTATTGAATTTCGATGTAAATCACCGCTATCCATAAGCACATACTAAACTTGCGGGGATTTCAAGGAAATGTAGATCATTTTAAGTTAAGAGTCGGTTATATCTAGTTAATCATAATGGCTAATTTCGAATGAGGTCTTGATCACTTTCTACAAAGTGAGGTGGGGACAAAATTGGAAATTACGTTCGGGTAGGCTTATTTGGCTATAGTTAGTCAAAGTAATGTCAAAAATCTCATCATTCTAATCCGATTCCAAATTCATACTTGTCTTGAAAAGAAAATCATTCTAAAATTTTATTATAATTATAAGTAACTTTTGTTTAATTTCAAAAAAAATAATATTTCATACTATTTATCTAGATATACATACTTAAAATCTTGATAAAAATCTAAAATAGATATAAATAATATAGAAATAATATATCGAGATTACTTTATTTAAAAAAAAAATTATTCTATCCAATTATATTATCCATATTATAATAATTATATATTATTTCGTTTATTCCTTAAGAATAATTAAACTAAGTGTTTAAGCATTTGATATATTAAATTCATTTTATTTACTAACCAATCTACTACTCCACTTCATTTAATTGACATCGTCCCGATGTCTAATGGGTAATAAACATTTGGTTTAGAAAATAAAATAAATTTTATAACGATTAAATATTTTACGTGTAATACAGACGGCGTTTATATAATATAGCATAAAGGCAAAACATAGTAAAACAACACACAAATATATTACAAAATTAAAAGAAAGTACAAGTTAACTACTAAAATACTACTTTAAACTAGAAAAAGCGAAACTAAGTTAATTTATTTTTCTTAAACTAACTTACTCTTACTTAACTCAACTTACTTCTTCGTCATAAAACATCTAATTTTCTTCACTTGATGAACCTCCTGGATACCAATCGGTAATAGCCCAACTGAGGAAAGCGAGCGGGGAAGATTTCATCTCGTCGCTCTTTCTCGGACCACTAGCCAAATGAGTACAAATTCGGGATATCAACCATGCAAAAGGCATTGGTCGACGGTTTGGTCGTCTCCCAAAGGCAAAACTCACAGCTGACCTTTTGAATTAAGACTCCCCGTCTATAACATTTCCACAAGCGATGGCATATAACAACAACATTTCATCATCATCGATCTCTGAAAAATCGCAGATAGGGGTATACTCGAATTGATGAAACGTTTCCACGTTCTAAGATGGGGAAGTAAGGCAACAGTGGAAATATTTTGATTATTATTATCTTTGTGAGAATATGACTTGGTAAGATTCCTCCCGTTTGTTAATGAATCCAAAGCGAAGATCAAGTCTCCAATGATACTCAAAATGACTAGTAGGTGACGTTTGGACTTGTGGTATATGAAAACGCTATTTATGATAATAGATGTGAAAGGAACAACAACACTCTAATCAGAATAATCATGTTGAAGTCGATAATAATTTCCTACGTACTTATACCGTAAAATATCTTCGACAGACATTTGACCCAACTTAGAGGAATTTTCGGGGGAAGAGTTCTGCATAAAAGTTGTAAATATTCAAATGAGCTTTCCAACGCATTTTGAATCACGTCAATTGGAGGTCTACAACTCAAGTTATGGCTATTTTATCGATAAGCGCCGCAATAGAAACGCCGGGAAAAGTGAAGATACCCAAATTCTGTGCTTCCAAATCCCGAATATTATTATCCGACTTTTCACCCAATACCTTCTAATTATATGAATGACTCAACTCCAAATCCTTTTATCAGTAATTTCAATCAGTCACCGGTGCTGATTGAAAATGGTTTAAATTTTCGGAAAGTGGATCATTGGACGTTCATACGGATGCAAGGTGATGGGTGGGAACATTTTTGTCGTATGCCAAGAGGAAGTGTTAACGTTACGTTGGTTAGAGAATTTTATTCTATGTTGTCAGAAGCTACCATGGTCGGAGCAACACAAGCTGTTACAGTTAGAGGTGTTGTTGTTCCTTTCACATCTATTATCATAAATAGCGTTTTTCATATACCACCACCCAAACGTCACCTACTAGTCATTTTGAGTATCATTGGAGACTTGATATCATCTGCTTTGGATTCATTAACAAACGGGATGAATCTTACCAAGTCATATTCTCACAAGATAATAATAATCAAGATATTTCCACATTTGCCTTACTTCCCCATCTTAGAGCGTGAAACGTTTCATCAATTCCCGAGTATACCTACTGCGATTTTTTCGAGATCGATGATGATGAAATGTTGTTATATGCCATCGCCAGTGAAATAAGTATAGATTGGGGAGTCTTAATTCAAAAGGTCATTGTGAGTTTTGCCTTTGGAGACGACCAAACCGTCGACCAATGCCTTTTGCATGGTTGATGTCCCGAATTTGTACTCATTTGGCTAGTGGTCCGAGAAAGAGCAACAGATGAAATCTTCCCCGCCGCCTTCCTCAAAGTTGGGCTATTACCGATTGGTATCCCAGAGGTTCATCAAGTGAAGAAAATTAGATGTTTTATGACGAAGAAGTAAGTTGAGTTAAGTAAGAGTAAATTAGTTTAAGAAAGAATAAATTAACTTAGTTTCGATTTTCTAGTTTAAAGTAGTATTTTAGTAGTTAACTTGTACTTTCTTTTAATTTTATAATATATTTGTGTGTTGTTTTACTATGTTTTGCCTTTATGCTATATTATATAAACGCTCAAATGCATATATGACACGTAAAATATTTAATCGTTATAAAATTCATTTTATTTTCTAAACCAAATGTTTACTACCCATTAGACATCGGACGATGCCAATTAAAAAGTGAGTAGAGATTGGTTAGTAAATAAATTGAATTTAATATATCAAATGCTTAAACACTTAGTTTAATTATTCTTAAGGAAATAAACGAAATAATATATAATTATTATAATATGGATAGTATATTTGGATAGAATAAATTTTTTTTAAGTAAATTAATCTCGATATATTATTTCTATATTATTTATATCTATTTTAGATTTTTATCAAAATTTTAAGTATGTATACCTAGATAAATAGTATGAAATATTAATTTTTTTTTTAAATTAGACAAAAGTTACTTATAATTATAATAAAATTTTAGAATGAATTTCTTTTCAAGACAAGTATGAATTTGGAATCGGATTAGGAATGATGAGATTTTTGGCATTACTTTGACTAACTATGGCCAAATAAGCCTACCCGAACGTAATTTCAAATTTTTGTCCCCATCTCAGCCTTGTAGAGTGATCAAGACATCACTCGAAATTAGCCATTATGATTAACTAGATATAACCGACCTTTAACTTAAAATGGTCTACATTTTCTTGAAATCCGCAAGTTTAGTATGTGCTTATGGATAGCGGTGACGACATCGAAATTCAATAGTGGTATATGCTGAGATTGGAATAAATATTATTCGGAAGACAATCTTTTATCAAATATTGTTATTCCCTAGAAAAAGAAAAAGTTGGAATAGTTAGGTGCTGATGTATTCGTTCTCACCTCATGACGCTTGAAAGATAGTCGATTTTGGCAATGAGTTTGGATATGTTAGTATTCTCTAAAAAAAAAAGAGAAGGGAAAAATGAAAAAATATGGTTATTAGAATTAAATTTTGAAAACAATGTCAGGATGTTACTGATCAAGATATTTTTGATCAAAAGTTGAAGGTGTAAGTACGTACGGCTAGCTTCTATTTCTTTTGATTTTCCTTTGTTATCCTTTCGATTTGGCAAACACCCTGAGCCTGAACGTAATAAGCCATTTTGCCAACTACTTGACTTAGTCCTTGATTTCGAAATTTCATATAGTGGCGATTACAAAGTTATTCTAAGTATTTTATTTTATATTTATTAAGTAATTAATGTAGAATTTCATTTAGATAATATTTTATAACTAATTTATTAAGTTATACATACTTTTTTTTATTTTTTTAATAGTCTTAGATAGATAAAATTAATATAATTATAATATTGACAGCATACGTTACTAGGTTAAGAAATTTAGTCTAGAAGAACTATATTATTTGCATTATAACATTTTGTATATTATCGCTTATTTTGCTTTAGAGACGATCATCAAAATTAAGTGGGAAGTATTGATGTATGATAAAAATATAACTATATTATATGACTTTTTATATCGTATTTACGATAATATCGTATAAATTCTATAAAAATATATCTAAGAACTCATAAAAATCTAAATCGTTATAAATAGATATTATCGTTATAATTTTAAAACTTATAGTTTTGTGGTCGAATTATCGTGGCTCGTGTTTTTTGACTGCTTTGAGTACGTGTGATGAAAAATCAAGAATTAAGATCGAAGCAAAGAGAAAACCAAGACGGATATTTTTCAAAGTCCGGCCGAGCCGAATCTCTCTGCAATCGCAAGCGTGGGCTCGACACCAAAGAATCTTCATCTGCTTGACCGCCCACCGGCATGCATGCCCGCCCCGCGCCGCTGCCTATCGCTTTGCCTATAAATACAAATCATTTGCGAGGCTTTGTGGAGTGTACCAATATATATATATATATGTATATATATTTTTCACCGTTCCGATCAATTGTTTTTGTGTTGAAATTATTGGAAAAGCATCTACAACAGTATGGAAATTCCAATAGTTTTGAATCGGTTTACGTGATTATGAGGCGATTGTCTTGATATAAAGTCGGGATCTGCGAGCTGTGTCTCAGTGAAGTTAAAATACCCTAGTTTTATTGTGAGGGCTTTCAACAAGATGAAAAATCTTTCAGTAATGATTGATAGTTGTCTCTTGATGTACAGGCCTCAATGCCCAATGAACTCCGAAGGATGTGTTAGGGTTAGAGTTTTTGACAACAGGCTATGTGAACCTGATTGCAAACAGGCTGAGTTTGTTTTCCCAGTATCTTGTTGTTTAAATATGACCTATTTTGGTAATGCCTATGCCAGTTTAAACGACAAGGAATGTCCTTGGTCGATTACCTATGTTTTGGAGAATGCTAATATTAAGGCTGATGTGAATTACTGTAAAATGAAAGCTTTTTTAAAGCTTTCAACATCGAAGAGGCCCAATGAATTAGCATTTAGAGGTCCAGTTATTGACATAAAGTCTAAAATTTTCAGCAGAGATAATGTTGATGTATGGCATTGTGGGTTTAAAAAACCCACTCTAAGTCGTTGCCTTAGTGCTCGAGCTGACCACATTGGAAAGCCCAAGGCTATTACATGTGGCCCCTGGAGATGCTTTTCAGGATAGCGGATCATCGTTTAGTCATTTGGAGAGGTCCAGTATCTGTGACAACGCAAACAAGCCCTCATCCTCATCTCACTGTTTATCTGAAACAGTTGGTTCGAATATCTGATGTTGGGCTTATCGGCGATCCAGATCCACCCAACTTTGAAAGAAGATTTGAAGAAGAATCTTTTGGAAGCGAAAAAATAAAATTAAATTTGGGATTGCGTGCACATAGCAGCAAACACTGTATATAAATATACCTTTTTACTTGCTTAGTCTTTCGGTCATTGCATGGAAGAATTACGTGTAAGTTATAATTTGTGGCTTATTATCTGCTTTATTCACAACGTTGTTAAATTTAATAAGCTGTTTTAAATGGGTTCACGTATATTCGATGTGGGCGAATATCCTACTTAATTGGGAAGGGTTAAGAGCGATGTGCGTAGATCTTTGGATTTCGTCACAATTGGCACACTTAAGGGCCTGTCAAGAGACAGGGAGAAATTTGTATGCCAAGGCCCTTTGTTCATGGATCGAGAGAATCCGTTTACATTAATGCAAAGGTTGGCTAAATTTACGTCTTTGTTAACCATGAGTTTAACGAGCGCGAAGTGTAAGTATTTTATTAAGAAGCGCAGCGACGGTAGATGTTCAAAGTTTGAGTTATGTCAACATCAAACAGGAAAATGAGGAGTATCTAGCAAGCACCGGGAGGAATGCGTATGCAAGTTTAAAGAGGAATCTGTTTGGAATGACTCTAGATATTCTTATAGGCCTCCATCTGTGAGAGGCACTGCTTTTATAAAAAAACATTTTTAAGGCGAAAAAGACTTTACGAGAGGAGATTGTTAACAATTCATGACAAACTTACAATTGAAAACACAGTGAATGTAAGCTCTTGAATAATATAAGTCAAGGGACTAGTTACGATCGAGGCTTGGACATGATATTAATTTGTATGGAATTAATATTAAGGGGAAGGTTCATCTTCGTGTGTGAGCCATTAATGTGTCTTCATGTTATATGGTTTTTACTTGTTGATAAAACCTAAAGCTACATCATCGAAAAATTTGAAGATGCGAGGATGTTTTCGACATTTATCTTTGATGAACCTCTACTGCTATGATTAAAGAGGAGATGACCTGATAGATTCGGGGTTTTAAGAAGGGTGTTTTTGGCTAACAAAGGAAGGAGCTAATTCGGTGGTCGGAAAGAGCAAGTTGTAAAAGAATATTGCAACAAAAAAATCATGTTAAATTTGGTGGTGCAACCACTCGCACTATTGATAACATTCATGAGAATGCTTTGTATTTATGTGCTGCTAGTTCTGTGAAAGGTACATTAGCAGTAATGACAGTGTCTGTCAGAATGTATTTTTATAGTTAATCTTTTGATGTTGTGTAAGAAAAATTCTTTTGTATTCAATAAAAAGGTTCATGTATTTCCAAATGTATTACATTTCCTTGTGCCCATTCATAGAACTCATTATTATCTCTATCTATTGCTATTACAGAACTTTGATCTCAGGTTACATAATACAATACATGGTATTCCCCCAGGTACTCTTTTTTTCTTACAGTACTTATCGTTTACAGTAAAGTCTTTTTGAGCACGTAACAATTCTTTCTTGTAAGAAAAAAAATTGAAGGGAATGTCGTCTACAATATTATACAAAGCATGTACATCATAACAAGAAAAATCTATACCCCCACAAAAATAATTATGGCGGCCCAAACTTCTAGCCCACGCTGTTTTGCCAGTTCTTGTTGGGCCTTCAATTATCATCGATAGGGGGCGGTCCGGTTTGTTCATCTGGTCCTGCAGGTGGGGGTGAAGAACGGTTAGTGTGTAGCACATCATCCCGATATCATAATAACGTTCATTAACGCGTCCATTAATGTTTGTTCATGTGCCTATAAGATCATCCTTGTCTATATGGTTACCCAATATCAATTGCAAATTATAATAATTTACCATAAATAAATTTTGATCCGCCAGATCTTTCGGCCTTCTGAGGATGTTTACAAATGTTGTCCATCAAAGTGGAATTGAGTTGAATTTCGGCCATTTTGAATTTGCGACATATTCCGTATTCCTTAATTGAGTAGCCCGGATGAACGGTCGCTCGTCTGCACTCTGGAGAGGAAATCAGCTTTGGATGTGGACTCGTTTATTATTGTTGTCCATATCTCATCTCTATTTTTTTTGGGGGTTTTTCTTCCATCTTTAAAAACCCCCCTTTCCTCAAATACCCTTCCTTTTGCGATGTAATCTGCAACATTCGCATCGCTTTTTGCTATCTGGGTATTTGGGTGATACGATTGTATCCCATTAGGTTCTTTGATATCAAAGAACCTAAAGATGATATGTTAAGTTAATCATAAACCCCCATTACATTTAATGTTAAGTTGATCTTTAATCATTACAGGTGAGAGAGATTAAGAACAATGGTCAAAGAGTTCTAGTGGATCTGTCATATATTCCTTAATCAATAATTGATTTAACACAATTATCCCTGAAAATGATTATCTGGGTATATGAATGATTGACAGTACTCCAACACTGAGCCGGCGGCTGCAGTTATAGATTGTATTACACTTCTTAGATTCACGATTTTTCTTTGTCGTTGGGGAGACTATTCATTGCGAGTGTGAGAAGATGATGAATAGTGTATTGATTTGTGAGGAAAATACTTGATGAGGAAATTGAAAAAGGACAAATAAAGTGCTTTTCTCAGAAAATGGAGAAAGAAAAATATTCATCAATTAACCATATAATATTACAAGAGGTTTTGCCCGCCACGTGTCATGAGGCGAAGGGGGTAGGCCGTTGGCGTGACGTAGCCGCTCATGATCTTTCTTTTTCATCTTCTTCTGTGTATTTACATAAATTTAATTCAAATAATTATTTTTTTCAAAAAAAAAAACTTTTGATATGTTGTTCAGTGAAGAATTATAAGAATGTTTGTAGTTGAAAGTTAAGGCTAATTCGTTGTAAATTAATTTATAAAAATTATTTACTATTTTCCTCTCTATGTATTTTCCTTAACTATTCACCGTTGACCAAGTCAACATTTTGATTCCGACCTCCGATCGAAGATCCGTCCGGTTCATTCGTTCCAAATGGGGGGTAATTGCAAGACCTTAGTCGCTTGCACTAACGTCGCTTGGTCTTGCGTGCGTGGGGACCTGAAATCACCATGATCCGACGGTTGGTCTGAGAGAAAATCCAATTTCAATTTTCATGAACAGTGGCAAAACCGGTAATATTATATGGTTTTGCCGCGTGTAAGGCCCATATTAATTTTCTCAAATTGGGAGGGACTATAAATGTCCCCAAGTCCCCAACAAAACCATAGTAGGAAAAAACTTCGAACTACTATTCTCATTTTATCAAATATCTCTCCATCTCTAAAAATTAAAAACAATGCCTCGTATGCCAAAGAACATACAGTATCTAAGGGGGCTACTCATTATTTTTAACATATCCACATTGCCCTTTAATACCTCTTTTCGTTTTAGATTACTTATTTAATTTGTTAAAAGATTTAGATATATTTTATGCGAGAGTATGTATCGAAAATCATGCAGATGGTGAACCACATCACAGCATTTGCACGGTACAACTTAATAATAGGTTGATATCGAGAGACATTAGGTTCTTTGATATCAAAGAACCTAATGGGATACTAATCGTATCACCCAAATACCCAGATAGCAAAAAGCGTCACGAATGTTGCAGATTACATCGCAAAAGGAAGGGTATTTGAGGAAAGGGGGTTTTAAAGATGGAAGAAAAACCCCAAAAAAATAGAGATGAGATATGGACAACAATAATAAACGAGTCCACATCCAAAGTGATTTCCTCTCGAGTGCGAGACCGAGCGGCCGTTCATCCGGGCTACTCAATTAAGGAATCGGAATATCTTTGCAAAATTCAAAATGGCGAAAATTCAACTTTGAATTCCGGCCAGATGGACAACATTTGTAAACATCCTCAGAACCGAAAGATCAAGGCGGATCAAAATTTATTTATGGTAAATTATTATAATTTGCAATTGATATTGGGTAACCATATAGACAAGGATGATCTTATGTGGGCACATGAACAAACATTAATGGACGTTAATGAACGTTACTATGATATCAGGGATGTGCTACACACTAACCGTTCTTTCAATTTTCATGAACAAAGTGAGTTGTCAACAGTCAAATTTACTGATCAAAATTATGTCTCAACAATGACTGTTTCCATCAGTATTGTACAACAGTAAAGGTATTGATGAAGTCGGATGACTGATTTGTAAGATACGTAATGAAATTGATGAATATTTTTCTTTCTCCATTTTCCGAGAAAAAGCACTTTATTTGTCCTTTTCAATTTCCTCATCGATTATTTTCCTCACAGTCAATACACTATTCATCATCTTCTCACCTTGCAATGAATAGTCTCCCCAACGACAAAGAAAAATCGTGAATCTAAGAAGTGTAATACAATCTATAATCTGCGCCCGCGGCTCGGTGTTAGAGTCTTCATCAATCATTCATATACCCAGATAATCATCAGGGATAATTGTGTTAAATCAATTATTGATTAAGGAATATTTGACAGATCCACTAGAACACTTTGACCATTGTTCTTAATCTCTTTCACCTGTAATGATTAAAGATCAACTTAACATTAAGGGATGTGTGTGAATGACTAAGTTAACATTAAGGGATGTGGGTGAATGACTAACTTAACATTTAGGGTTCAGGTGGAGTGTTCATCATCTCCCCCACCTGCAGGCCGAGCAGCCGTTCATCTGGGCTACTCAGCCCAAAACGCAAAAATAATGAATAGTATTTCTCAAATTCTTTACTACTATGGTTTTGTTGGGGAGAAGATTTGAAGAAGAATCTTTTGGAAGCAGAAAAAATAAAATTAAATTTGGGATTGCGTGCACATGAGCAAACACTTTGTATAAATATACCTTTTGACTGCTTTAGTCTTTCATCATTGCATGGAAGAATTACGTGTAAGTTATAATTTGTGGCTTATTATCTGCTTTATTCACAACGTTGTTAAATTTAATAAGCTGCTTTTAAATGGGTTCACGTATATTCGATGTGGGCCGAATATCCCACTTAATTGGGAAGGGTTAAGAGCGATGTGCGTAGATCTTTGGATTTCGTCACAATTGGCACACTTAAGAACTGTCAAGAGATAGGGAGAAATTTGTATGCCAAGGCCCTTTGTTCATGGATCGAGAGGAATCCGTTTACGTAAATGCAAAGGTTGGCTAAATTTAAATCTTTGTTAACCGCAGTTTAACGAGCGAAGTGTAAGTATTTTATTAAGAAGCGAAGCGTAGGTAGATGTTCAAAGTTTGAGTTATGTCAACATCAAACAGGAAAATGAGGGAGTATCTAGCAAGCACCCGGAGGAATGCGTATGCAAGTTTAAAGAGGAATCTGTTTGGAGCAGCTCTAGATATTCTTATAGGCCTCCATCTAGGAGGCACTGCTTTTTTATTAAAAAACTTTTTTTAGGCAGAAAAGACTTTCTGAGAGGAGATTGTTAACAATTCATGACAAACTTACAATTGAAAACACAGGTGAATGTAAGCTCTTGAATAATATAAGTCAAGGGACTAGTTCTGATCAGAGGCTTGGACATGATATTAATTTGTATGGAATTAATATTAAGGGGAAGGTGTTGAATACATTCACCTGTGTTTTCAATTGTAAGTTTGTCATGATTATGTATCTGACAAATCAGTCATCCGACTTCATCAATACCTTTACTGTTGTACAATACTGATGGAAACAGTCATTGTTGAGACATAATTTTGACTGTAAATTTGACTGTTGACAACTCACTGTTCATGAAAATTGAAATTGGATTTTCTCTCAGACCAACCGTTGGATCAGGGTGATTTCAATGCCCCAGGCACGCAAGACCAAGCGACGTTAGTGCAAGCGACTAAGGTCTTGCAATTACCCCCCATTTGGAACGAATGAACCGGACGGATCTTCGATCGGAGGTCGGAATCAAAATGTTGACTTGGTCAACGGGGGAATAGTGAGAAATTTACACAGGGACGAAAATGGTAAATAATTTTTATAAATTTATTTAAAATGAATTAGCCTTAACTTTCAATTACAAAAGTTCTTAGAATTCTTCACTGAACAACATATCAAAAGTTTTTTTTTTGGAAAAATTTAAATATTTGAATTAAAATTGGGGATTAACAGTGAAGAAGAGGAAGAAGAAGGGTCATGGCGGCTACGTCACGCCACGGCCTACCCTTCGCGCCTCATGACACGTGGCGGGCAAAACATTGTAATATTATATGGTTTTGCCACGTGTAAGGCCCAGATTAATTTTCTCAAATTGGGAGGGACTATAAATGTCCCCAAGTCCCCAACAAAACCATAGTAGTAAAGAATTTGAGAAATACTATTCATTATTTTTGCGTTTTGGGCTGAGTAGCCCAGATGAACGGCTGCTCGGCCTGCAGGTGGGGGAGATGATGAACACTCCCCCTGAACCCTAAATGTTAAGTTAGTCATTCACCCACATCCCTTAATGTTAACTTAGTCATTAACCCATGAACATTAATGTTAAGTTAGTCATTCACCCACATCCCTTAATGTTGATTAAGGAATATATGATGAGATCCAATCGAGCAGCGGGCTGCGGCTTATAGATTGTATTACACTTCTTAGATTCACGATTTTTCTTTGTCGTTGGGGAGACTATTCATTGCAGGTGGAGAAGATGATGAATAGTGTATTGACTGTGAGGAAAATATCATTGATGAGGAAATTGAAAAGGACAAATAAAGTGCTTTTCTCGAAAAATGGAGAAAGAAAAATATTCATCAATTTCATTATGTATCGACAAATCGATCATCCGACTTCATCAATACTTTTCTTTGTTGTACAATCTTGATGGAAACGATCATTGTTGAGACATAATTTTGATCAGAATTTGATTGTTGACAATTCAATTGCTCATGAAAATTGAAATTGGATTTTCTCTCGGACCAACCGTTGGATCGGGGTGATTTCAATGCCCCAGGCACGCAAGACCAGCGGCGTTAGTGCAAGCGACTAAGGTCTTGCAATTACCCCCATTTGGAACGAATGAACCGGACGGATCTTCGATCGGAGGTCGGAATCAAAATGTTGACTTGGTCAACGGGGGAATAGTGAGAAATTTACACAGGGACGAAAATGGTAAATAATTTTCATAAATTTATTTAAAACGAATTAGCCTTAACTTTCAATTACAAAAGTTCTTAGAATTCTTCACTGAACAACATATCAAAAGTTTTTTTTTTTGGAAAAATTTAAATATTTGAATTAAAATTGGGGATTAACAGTGAAGAAGAGGAAGAAGAAGGGTCATGAGCGGCTACGTCACGCCTACGGCCTACCCCCTTCGCCTCATGACACGTGGCGGGCAAAACATTGTAATATTATATGGTTTTGCCACGTGTAAGGCCCAGATTAATTTTCTCAAATTGGGAGGGACTATAAATGTCCCCAAGTCCCCAACAAAACCATAGTAGTAAAGAATTTGAGAAATACTATTCATTATTTTTGCGTTTTGGGCTGAGTAGCCCAGATGAGCAATTTGCTCGCTGCGCAGGGGAGATGATGAACACTCCCCCTGAACCCTAAATGTTAAGTTAGTCATTCACCCACATCCCTTAATGTTAACTTAGTCATTAACCCATGAACATTAATGTTAAGTTAGTCATTCACCCACATCCCTTAATGTTAAGTTGATCTTTAATCATTACTCTCTTAATCTAGTTTCTAGTTATGTAAATACCGTAAAGGCATTACCACGAAAATAATAATGTAGTATAAGTCTCGTGTAATACTTGAAGGATTATCAAGGCTCGTTGTTGCTAAAGGAGTTGTTATTTCGGAGAATACGGCTCTGACGCCTTCAATTGTAATCTGCAACCTTTTAATGTATTTATGTTTGTTTATTTATATTAGTATCTATATATTAGTTATAATGATATTAGGCTAACTCTATATCTAGCCAAGATATGAAATTGAATTAATTTAATCTTTTAGGAAATAGATGATGACTATGTTAAAATTGAATTAAAATCGATTATAGTGAATCTTTTTCTATTTGCGCTTAAGGAAAAGTTAAAATTGAATTAGCTACTCGATTTAACAAGAATCGTAACCTAATGATGAACCCGACTGAGAGAAGTTAGGATACGCGATCACGAATAGAAAGACCGGAGGGTAAAAATGGCCGCCTGACAAACGGAATCCTATTTCCTACCCGGGGGCAGATTTGTCCTAGAAAAACAAATCTTATTGAAAATTGGACTCAAGATATTATCACGTTAAAATCACCTGTTTAATTGAGCAATATTCAAAATACCGGCCGTATGACAAAACGGAGTTCCCGAGCTTGAGGATGACATTGGACAGAGGACTTTTGACATATGACAATTTCATACGCTCGTGTGAGGAGGAGTTGTCTAGCTTAGGAGTACACCGGTTTATATACAATTGATTAACCTTAAAATAAGGAAAGATCAAGCACATCTATTTCTACTAAAAAGAGGTACTGATTCAGTGACATATTCTTGGCTAGTTTCTAATAATATTACTAGTATTTATATCCTATATATTGTATTGGTACATATATATATATATATATATATATATATATATATATATATATATATATATATGTATTTCTGTTTTAGTTTTATGCATTTATTTATTGTTTTAATTTTATTTACTTGCTTTCTGTTACTAAAAATGAAAAGGAAAAACTCATGCGACTTAGATTGAGTTAATAACAGCTTCTTGGTGTTTAGCCACACTCTGAATTACCACACGTTTCCCTGAGGATTCGACACCTGACTCATCATATTACGCTACAATTTGACCCGGTACACTGCCGGTTAAGGATTGTAATAGCACTAGTAAAGGTCCTGTCAGCTTTCTTCGGGTTAGATTGTTAGAGTTAGATTGTTATGTTAGTAAAACAGTAAATAAATACTAATATAATATATAGAAGCTAGCCAAGATAATGTTATTGAACCATGATCTCTTTTTAGTTAAATGATGAGACAGATCTTCCTTTTTCAAGGTGTAATTATTATGTGAAACGGTGTACTCCTAAGCTCAACAATTCCTCCTCACACGAGCGTATGAAATTGTCATATATGTCTAGTCCTCATCCAATGTCATCTTAATAATGGGTCACTCCCGTTTTGTCATACGGCCGATATTTTTAAGATCATCGATTAAACAGTGATTTCAACGTAATAATCTCTCGAGTACAAATATTCTACCCCCGGGATAGGAAATAGGATTCCGTTTGTCAGACGGCCATTTTTACCCTCCGGTCTTTCTATCCATGATCTCATAACCTAACTTCTCTGGTCAGTTCATCATTAGATTACGACTCCGTTTATATTGGTTAATTACGTCAATACAAACATGCTATTAAGTTCAAATAGAAAGAGATTCATCATAATCGATTTTAATCAGATTTTAACATAGTCATCATCCATTTTACCGAAAAGATCAAAATAGTTCAATTACATATCTTGGCTAGATATAGATTTAGCTTATAATCATTATAATACGTAATATATAAATAGAGATAGAAATAATAAACATAATAATATTAGAATATATTACCGGTTACAACTGTTGAATCGGGGTCGTTTCCGCCGGATATAACATAACAAAGCTTCGAAACAACAATCTTCGATAATTATTCCACCATTACAACGATACTATAACTACCTTATATATATATATATATAAGAGTATATGGCGATGGATATTTGTTAGAAGTTTGTTAGATGCAATCATGACTCATCACATGCACCATTAGGCGGTTATAATCAAGTTGGGAAAATATCTTCACTTTTCCCGGCGTTTCTATTGCGGCGCTTATCGATAAAATAGCCATAACTTGAGTTGTAGACCTCCAATTGACGTGATTCAAAATGCCTTGGAAAGCTCATTTTATTATCTACAACTTTTATGAAGAACTCTTCCCCCGAAAATGCCTCTAAGTTGGGTCAAATGTCTGTCGAAGATATTTTACGGTATAAGTACGTAGAAAAATCGACCCTTTAAACTCGTAAGCTTGTGGCATCTTCTTCTTTCCCTCAAAATCCATCTTTTAGTGCTCAAAACATGTCGTTATGTGGAATCTTGGTCAATGTATAATCCTGCAATGAACCACCAAAACACCAAACGTAAATCCGACACGACATTCCGGTTACTAAACCGGTCCAAAATTTATAAAAACATAATAAAAACACGATAATTTATATAATAATTACTACTTATATATTTTGATAAAACTATGTAATTATGACTTGAATTGATACAAAAACATCAATAAATGTATGAGAAAGGGTGATAAAATATCATAAAAAGTATCATATAATTGACTCTCATCACAACTCCCCACTTAGCTTTTGCTCGTCCTCGAGCAATCAAAGCGATAAACTATAAGGACACAAAGGAGATAATGTAATTATCTAGTTTAAGGTTTTAATGCAGTGATGTACTCAGTTAGCATCATGATCATATGATGATTTTGTCTTTCTAAGAGATTAATGGAGGAAAGTGTGTATAACTATCAGATTAGTTATCAAACATTATTTAAATGAAATTCTACATGCATTACTTACTAGATATAGTTAAAGTCTTAGAAATACTTTTAATCGCCACTAATGAATATCCGGAGTCAAAGACTAGGTCAAGTAGTTGGCAAAGTGGCTTGTAACGTTCAGGCTCAGGGTGTTGGCTAATCGAAAGGATAACAAAGGAAAATCAAAAGAAAAAGAAGCAAGTCGTACGTACTTACACCTTCAACTCTCGATCAAAAATATCTCGATCGGTAACATCCCGATACTGTTTTTCAAAAGTAACTCCAATGACTTTTATTTAATACAAAATGGTTCTGATTAATTTGAAACCAGAAATTTTTATTTTTATTTTTATTTTTTCAGAAATAATAAACATAATACAAATGATATAATTTGATAGAAATGACCTCCAAATAATAATGTACCAATCTCAACTCGTGCCATTTTACTGTTTCGACACATAGTTCCGATGTCGTCACCGCTATCCATAAGTACATACTAAACTTGCGGAATTTCAAGGGAATGTAGACCAAATTAGGCTAAGGGTTGGTTATAATGAGGTTAATCACGAATGGCTAGTTTCGAGTGGGGTCTCGCTACTCTACAAGGCTGAGATGGGGACAAAAATGGAAATTACGTTCGGTTAGGCCATTTGGCTATAGTTAAGTCAAAGCTATGCCAAAAATCGTCATCCCTAATCCGATTCCAGAATCATGATTAGTCTTGAAAGAAAGGTTTGCTAAAAATTAACTATAAATGCAAGTATACTTGTCTAATTCCATATATAAAATATTTGATAATAATTATTTAATTATACGTACCCAAAAATCATATTAAAATCAAAGATAGACAAGTATTATATCATCATAATGCATCGTGTTACTCACTTTATTAAAAACTTATTCTTTCAAATACACTACATCAAGTGTGTCAATTATATTTTATCATGTATGAAATGTCTATGGATAATTAAAAACTAAGTGTTTCTCAAACATTTTATGGTATTTCCGTTTTATTGACTAATTCACGACTCCACTCCCACTTACTTAATGCATTGTCCTCAATGTGGAATGAGTGTAAAAGGAGTAGTTAGGAAATAAAAGGATAATAGATGATAATTAATGGCCAAAGAAAGGATTATGTAATTAGAGTGTGCGAGGAGGGTGGGCGGGTCAAAGTTATGACCGTTGTGTATGCAAATGAAATAAAAGTGTGTGAGTGTGACAAAGATTAAATACGAAAAGGTAGATAAACACACCACCTAAACTTTTATTGATTTAAAACACACAACATTACCTAGTAATTGAACTAATACATAATAAGAAAGACATGTCACACATTATTTGAAATTTAAAACAGACTAGATCATAATATGAAATGTGTGTCAAAGATTAGTTAAAGCCACTCAAGAATTACATAAAACACAAATTTCATTCAACAAGTCTTAATAATCATCCTAGCAAAATCATAATTCAAACAAGTATTTAAATAAAACCAGATATTCAACAATTATGTTGACTCAGAGTCTTTTATCCCCAGATCCTCAAGGGTTCTTTCATATCGTTCTAACAACCAAAGTCCAAGAAATGATGCATTTGAATTTTCTCTTTGATTTCCATCGGGATTTTCGGATAACCACATAATCGTTCCCTTTTTAATGTTATTCAAACATTCATCCTGGGACTTGGTTGTGTTTTCTCACTAACAAGAAAATACCTATCTTATCTAAAAAAAAATCCAGTTCTTTAATGTTTGACTGGTAAAAGACTAAGCTAATTAAAATTAAAACATGATATTTAATATTTTTACGGGCTGCCTCCCGGTAGCGCTTTTGGTTAACGTCGTTTGCTCGACAGATGATGATGATTAAAATATAAGATACTAAACAAAATGGGATACTTCTAACATTTTCTCACAAAAACATGTAGCAATTAAGCACACGAACCAGCTAGAAATAAATGCTAAAGGAGTAAATAGGAAGGATAGTACCCATGATTTACTAAATTTATAGTCTATAGCTAGACTTTCTCTTGCTTCGGTTTTCTAATGCACTGGTGGTGGGTCATCCTCACGCACCGCATCCGTCTTTTTTATCAATACTGGTCTCCAACATATGTTAGACGAATGTCGTCGAATCCAACGGTTCTTGACCTTTTCCTTTAATTTTCGAGCTTTCGGTTTGCGAGCTTTCACATTATTGCTGGAGTCATCTTCTTCAACTACCTGCATGTTAGTACAATCCACAACAAGGGGACACAAAGGGTCCACACAAGAACAAGATTCTAGTGTAGTGCATGGATATTTCAATGGAATGTAAATGTTGAAGACAACGCGCTCATCATTCACTCCCAAACTAAGCTCTCCCTTACGAACATCGATCACAGCTCCCACCGTTGCTAAAAATGGTCTACCGAGGATAAGGGGTGTATTGTACCCTACCTCCATATCCATAACAACAAAATCGACGGGGAAGTAAAATTTATCTACCTTAACCAACACGTCTTCGATGACTCCTTTAGGATGTTTAATAGATCTATCTGCAAGTTGAAGAGTCATCTCCGTACGCTTAAGCTTACATATGCCAAGTTTTATGAAATCATTGTAGGACATGAGGTTTATGCTTGCACCGAGATCACATAGCGCCTTCTCAAACAAAAGTCCCCCAATATCACATGGGATAGTAAAGCTACCAGGGTCTTTAAGTTTTGGAGGAAGCTTGTGTTGAAGCACGGCGGAACACTCCTCACTTAGACACACCGTCTCATATTCTTCCAACCGTTTCTTTCTGGATAGTATGTCTTTAAGAAACTTACCATATGTCGGCATATTTGTGAGTGTTTCAATGAAAGGGATATTAATAGTTAAGTGCTGAAAAGTGTCAAGAAAACGTGCATACTTCTTATCCAACTTCATCTTGTTCATTTCCTTTTTCGGGGGATAGGGAAGTAATTCAAGATCAATTATAGTAGGGTTATAATGTATAACTCCCTTACCCTTGTCGTTAGATGTAGATGTGAAGCTTCCTTGAATGTTTGTGCATTTGGAGGACACCGTGTGTCATCATTCTGCACATTTTTCTTCAAAATCTGCACTGGATTTTGTGCTGCCCTGTTAGGTTGAACCGAGGTGAAATTGGGTTGAGCCGGATAAGGTTCGGTTTGAATTGGCCCTTTCAAACTTGATTCCTTTCCAACCTGCTCATTGAACAAGGTCCTCAAATCACTCAATCTTGGATTTTTCAATATTCCAGGAACCTTGACCCATTCCACATCCTCACTTTCAGGTTCAATATATCTGTTTTGTCTTAGGAAATCTTCAATAATTTCTTCTTCCTCTTTAGTGAATTCAGGTTCATCTTTACTTTCCATGTTCTTTTCAAATTTACCATCGAAATCATCCTCTACTTCATTATTCCCGAAGTTTTCTATTCCATTACTTCCACAGATTCTTACACTTCTGGTAATAACAGCATTTACCTCTCTCGGGTTTCTTTCGGTATTACTTGGTAATCCTCCAGGAGGTCTATTGTTTTTCCGTTCTCCTTCTCTACTCAAATGATCTTCTATATTCCTTATTGACGCTTCTATAGTTCTCATTCTGGTGTCATGTCCACTCATGGATGTTTTCAACGTACTCATATCCTTAGTATTTCGCTCTATATGAAGTCATCATGGTTTCCATATTCTGAGCTTGAGTAGATACTACACCCATCATATTGTCCATTAATTTCTCCCATTTATCAACTCCTTCGCAGCCGAGTCGAACTTTGGGTGACCGGTATGCTTTGAGTGGTATGTTGTGAATCGATCTGAGTAATAATTGTAGATTCGATTCGAGGTATCTCCTTGATAAACTGGATTATTGTATGAATTCTTATAATTGAATCGATACGGTGGTTGTCCTTGCTTACTAGGGGTTTGAGACCAATGAAAAGTAGGGTGATCTCTTCTAATAGCATTAAACGAGTTTGAATACGCGTTATTCAAATTCCTATGCTGTTGCAAAAAACTCACCTTTTCCCTTGAATAGCCTTCTGGTTCTTCCATCCCTAATGACACATTATCATGATTTGAGTAGTCATTCGTTAAATTATTTTCCGAGTTAATATTCTTACTAGCTTGTAAGCCGTCAAATTTTCTACTCAAATTCTCCAAGTGTGCTAGAACTTCCGTATTCGATGTACATTCTCCTGCAAATGCTACTTTTCTTGTGCTAGAACCGGTTTCCCACATTCGGTTATTTTTGGAAATCTTTTCAATAGCATCGTAAACTAATTGGGCTTCACTCATCATTAAAGAACCACCACATGCATGATCAACGTCTGCACGTGAGTCTTTCCTTAGTTTACGACAGAAAAGTTGGATTTGCATATCTAAGGAATAACCATGATCTGGACAAGCTCTTAATAGTTTTTTAAATCTTTCCCAAGCATTCCCAAGTGTTTCTTCAGACCCCTGTCTAAAGTTAGCAATTTCGACCTTTAATTCCAAATTCCTCCCAGGAGTAAAATATTGTTTTAAGAACTCGGTTTGAATATCCTCCCAACTTGTCAATGAATGATGTGGGAGTGACATAAAACAATCTTGTGCTCTTCCTTTTAAAGAAAAAGGAAACACAGACATCCTCGTTAATTCACGATGAGCACCTTGGCTTTTGGTCATTACACAATTCTTGAAAAGATAGAGGTGATGATGTGGATCCTCATCATCCTCTCTCTAAAATTGGGCTCTTGTGTCAATTAAACCAAAAGATGAGATTTTATCTCAAATTATTTGCTCCTTCATTTGGTAAACGAATTGGATTATTAGTCCGGTTTCTTCTTACAATCCCGATCACGAGATGGGTCTCGGGTTTGGTGGGTTAGGATTATTATGATTATTACGGTTCCGATTCGATTATTTCTATTATTAGGATTACGGTTATTTGGTATTGGTAGATTCGATTAAGGTTTTGTCCATGTCCTCGGGCATGAGCAATCCACTGTTCGTGTTTCATCACTAGTTTCGCCATTCTCGTTTCTCGATTTGATGATGATTCGTCGATTTCCCGACTAGTATGACCACGCTTACTCTCTACTCTTAATCGCCTTTCGTAAGTATTTATGTCGGGCTTATAAGGAGTGAGTGGGGCCTTACCGCTCGGTCATCAACTATCGAAAATGTAAAAATAACTCGAAAAAGGTAGAAGTAAAAGATTGGTAACTTACCTACAAGGTAGATACCAACGAAAAAAAGAAATGTGATAAGAAGAGTGTTGACTTATCCTAGAATTTTGAGCTAATACAAGTAGTAACCATAGACACAATAAATTAGCATCGTTTCCCCGGCAACGGCGCCAGAAAGTTGACGGACTTTTTCTAGACTATTACAATCCTTACCGGCAGTGTACCGGGTCAAATTGTAGTGCTAGTGTGGTGAGTCAGGTGTCGAATCCTCAGGGAAGCGTGTGGTAATTCAGAGTGTGGTTAAACACCAAGAAGCTGTTATTAACTCAATCTAAGTCGCAGTTTTTTTTACTATTTATAGGGTTAGATTGTTAGAGTTAGATTGTTACGTTAGTAAAACAGTAAATAAATACTAATATAATATATAGAAGCTAGCCAAGATAATGTTATTGAACCATGATCTCTTTTTAGTTAAATGATGAGACAGATCTTCCTTTATCAAGGTGTAATTATTATGTGAAACGGTGTACTCCTAAGCTCAACAATTCCTCCTCACACGAGCGTATGAAATTGTCATATGTCTAGTCCTCTGTCCAATGTCATCTTAATAATGGGTCACTCCCGTTTTGTCATACGGCCAGTATTTTAAGATCTGTCGATTAAACAGGTGATTTCAACGTAATAATCTCTCGAGTACAAATATTCTACCCCCGGGATAGGAAATAGGATTCCGTTTGTCAGACGGCCATTTTTACCCTCCGGTCTTTCTATCCATGATCTCATAACCTAACTTCTCTGGTCAGTTCATCATTAGATTACGACTCCGTTTATATTGGTTAATTACGTCAATACAAACATGCCATTAAGTTCAAATAGAAAGATATTCATCATAATCGATTTTAATCAGATTTTAACATAGTCATCATCCATTTTACCAAAAAGATCAAAATAGTTCAATTACATATCTTGGCTAGATATAGATTTAGCTTATAATCATTATAATAAGTAATATATAAATAGAGATAGAAATAATAAACATAATAATATTAGAATATATTACCGGTTACAACTGTTGAATCGGGGTCGTTTCCGCCGGATATAACATAACAAAGCTTCGAAATCAACAATCTTCGATAATTATTCCACCATTACAACGATACTATAACTACTTTATATATATATATATATATATATATATATATATATATATATATGGGGCCCAAAATGATGAAAACAAGAAAAGAGAAGAAATGAGATGGAAGAAAAGGGGAAATGGAGGAAATTGGAAGGAGATGAGAAGAGAGGGGCGAAGGATTGTGATGGAAATGGATGGGTATATAAGAGTATATGGCGATGGATATTTGTTAGAAGTTTGTTAGATGCAATCATGACTCATCACATGCACCATTAGGCGGTTATAATCAAGTTGAGAAAATATCTTCACTTTTCCCGACGTTTCTATTGCGGCGCTTATCGATAAAATAGCCATAACTTGAGTTGCAGACCTCCAATTGACGTGATTCAAAATGCGTTGGAAAGCTCATTTGAATATCTCCAACTTTTACCATCTCCGGTATTTTACTAGTTATCTATTCTGCATTCTTACTTACATCCTTGATCTACTTCGAGCCCGATTTCAATTGAATCATTAGACAATTTCGTTTGAGTCCTTTCCGTAACCCTAGAAACCAAGATGGCTGCCATAGGTAGTGAATGTGTCAAATCTATCCCATCACGGGAGGATTTGGATGAAATTTTTAGTACATACGAGCTAAATAGCGAGAGGTATGCTCCTAGGCTTCCTTATGATCACCACAACTTTGTATATCAACCCTGGAGGGGTACTGCACCGTTCACATGGAGCACTTCAAGGTGGGTCTTAGGCTTCCTCTGTGCCCGGCCTACGTAGCTGTGCTTCGTTTTTACGGTCTAGGGACTGCCCTGATAGTCTCTAAAGGGTTAGGGCCATTATTGGATTTGCCATCTGGTGCCGGTTGCTCAGCATCAAATTCTTAGTATAATTATTTATTCATTTTTACCAACATAAGAGGGTGAAGGATCATCATGAACGGTACTACTTCTCCCGGCGAACTAGTCATCTGAGTGACGTTCTCATTATCCCTAAAGGAAAATCCTCACACAAGCAGTGGGAGGAACGGTTTTTCTTTTACGACACGGGGTGAACCAGGTGAGTTTACGGAAGTCGAGGAACTCCTAACGACATCCGTCCTACTGTTAAGATAAGCTACTGGAAGGTATCCGAGAATGGGTTATTCCGTAGAGGTCGAGGAGCTTTTTACCGAGGCTAGACCTTACATACCCCTTAGTGACGAGGATGGATTTATCTATAGGATTTTCCTCATTTAACTTCGCGCTTTACTTTTGTACTGTTATGTATTTTTGACTAACTGTTTGTCTCATTTTTCTTGCTTGCAGTGGCCGACTTCGCAGATCTATTGGCCGGTGCTAAGAACGACGAGGCTGAGGTCAGCCAAGCAGAGCAGAGCCTCAATACTGAGAGGACGACAAGTATGGTGCCTCCTTTTGCCACAAATTTGGATGTCAGTTCCACTTTCCTCTCTTTCTTTTTTTGAGGAAGTTGATCTGTCTACTCTGGATGCATTTTATCTAGAAAGAGGCAAATGAGATGGCCTGCATCCACAATATAGGCCGATCTAGGTTTGTTACCTGCCCACTAGAGAGTTGGCCAAAAAAGAGGTCAAGGTTCGGAGTTCTTCATGAAGGAACTCAAGACCAATCTGGTCAGAGAGAAGATGTCGTTTCCGAGTAGGAGGGTATTTATAAGATGACGGACGAGGAGCTATCTGTGGTTGGCTTCAAGTCCATGGAGTTTGTAAGTCTTGTCTTTCTCTTTTGCTTTTTCACACTATACTTTTGATAGCATTCTGACTTTCATTGTTTTGTTTTTTAGGGAACCTGGGTTGGCCATGAAGTTTTCTAGAGGCTGGGAAAAGCTTCCGTGGACACTGCTGATTTGAAGAAGAGGTTTGCCAACCTGAGGAAAGGTCGAGCAAAGTTGAAGGGCTCTATTGAGTCCAAGGATAAGGAGATCAAGCGTCTCCGGGAGAAACTCCTAGCTAAGGAGGCCGAGCTCAAGTCAAATGAGGATAAATTTGTTGAGGAGAAAAGTGTGATGAAGCAGGCCATCGCCAAGCTCCAAGCTCCAAGCTCCAAGCTGAACTGTCTAAGCTGGAAGCTGCTGTTCTAGCTTGGGCTGCTGAGGCCGTTCAAAAGTGTAAGGCTTCAGAGGAGTTCGCCCAAGCCTTGAAGTTGCTGCTTATCCCGATCCTGAACCATGGCTATACTCAAGGCGTGGATAAGGCAAATGGCCAGTTTGCTGACCTTGCCATAGACAATCTTCCCAAGAAGGTTTTTTTTATAAGCGTGGGATGAGCACAGTCTATGACAATCATCTGAAAGATTTGAAGGAAGGAGTGTACATTGTGTTCAAGTATTCCGGAAAACCTGCGTTGCCACTAGTTCGGCTTCTACCTCTCCAGAGCCACAACAAAATCCAACCCCAGATGCTTAGTAGGGTTCATGGATTTGTCTTTTAAACTTATTGTAATTTTCACCATATGGTAATAAAACAGTTCTTGTTAAGTACCTTTTTAAGCACCTTACTTTGAGTAATATCTTTTAAGTACTTTACTTTGAGTATCTTTTTGATGGTGGTGTATCTTGCCCCCTCAGTATGCCATGCATTAACTTGCAGTTTTGGATGACATACATATATTTTTGTTTTGTTTGTTCAGGCCCGTCCTGCTGACTAAATGAGCAGTTTAAGCATTTATTTTATTGCAAGTTACTTTATTTTATCTCAACAATCAAACTTTTGCATACCAACTGATTGAACTTACACAAGCACTAAACTGAGTTTCATCAAAACTCATCTCAACATACTTTCAAACAATATAACATAACCTAAAGGCTAATTAATTCAATTCCACTGCTTTTAACTCAATTTAGTTATCTTAACTCCGTAAAAAGTTGCAAGTGATAAGTTTATTTAACCCTCTCTAAACGTATCCAAAGCCTTTACGAGGGACCAACAATTGGTATCAGAGCAATGTTCTTTTACAGATATCTGTTGTTGGGGAATAAAATTTAGTTTTGATGATGATTCATCGTATTCAAGAATATGTTTATTTACACCCCATTGATGAAGTGCTGAAACTAACTGTTATAGTGGAAAGCTAAAAGATGTCTAGAACTGAATGTATAGGTTTTACTAGAGTCTGATAATTGTATAGGTTATAACAAGCACTGTAATAGATAGAAGTGTCGTAAAAATGAACCTGGAAATCATCTAAGAAACTGGAAAACACTTAGACAACCGGAACTGAACTTATGACTGAAGATGTACACCCAAGAACTGAAGTTCACTCAGAACTGAAGAATGTAAGTTCGCTGAGGGACACAAACTCGGTTGGCTTATCTATAACTGAAGGCTGAGGGAATAGACTCAATATTTGAAGAACTGAGGGACATAGACTCAATTAAGGAAGATTGAAGAACTGAGGGTTCAAACTCAGTTATGAAGATTTTTAAGCCAAGACTGTAAAGTCAGAATTCAGGTAAGTCTGTGATGGCCTGAACTGACTTTATGGATCTTGAAGAAGACCTAAGTATCATAAAGACAATGATATCTTATAAGATCCTTTTAAGGAATGGTGTAATCTGATTCAGTCATATATAATCAGATAAATAGAGTACTGAAGTTTTTGAAGAAGAGTAAAAACTCAGTTAATGCTCTAAGTTAGTTAGCAAACTGAAAACCGACATAGTTAATGCTCTAAGTCAGTTAGCAAACTGAAAACTGACATACTCAGTATAAAACTGATCAGAAAACTCAGTTTTATAAGTCAGTCATCCAACAAACTGAAAGTACATTCGAACGTTGAAATGGAAGCAACCCTATTGGATGAAATACTGATAAATCAGAACGGTCACTAAATATAGCCGTTACAAGATAGACGTTGATACAATTTGAATTCAAACGAAATGAACGTTGGACCTCACACTATAAATAGATGACTTTGAACCAAAGATCAACCACCAAGAATTAACAAGATTACAAGCATTTTTGTGCACAAGTCTCGTTCATTCGAATTACTATTTGCGCTCAACAAGATCTTATCTAGTATTCTTCAAGTGTTCAAGCTACATCGATCTTATCTAGATTTCTACACTTTGAAGAACCACAACCAAGAATCAATTTATTGATTCTCAGCCCAACTTTGATTCTCAATCAAAGGCTTGTGAAGCAATCCGATCAAGGAGTTGCCAAGGACAGTTGTGACATTTGTAGTCGGGTAGACTATGTTTGTGGTGGTAGTGTGGTGAAGAGGCAATACAACCTCTAAGGACCAGATGGTTCAAGCGATTGAAGAGCAGCGACCATTCAACTTTGTTCTTTAGTTGTTTAGATAGTGACACTAGGATTAGTCAAGACTATCATATAGGACTTTTTGTAACAGCGTAGATCTCAAGGAGTTTTAGTGGAATTTTTCTCTACATCACAGGGAATAGTGGATCTGACATGATTATACCATCTGAACCACTATAATTCTTGCTCTACTTACTTTACGCATTTACATTCTGCATATTTGATGATTTATATTTGTTGTACAACACACATCGAAATTGATTGTTATAAGCACACACAGTCCTGGCAAACCGACATTCACTGTAATTCGGGCAGCATACAACTTTTCTCATAGAATAACAAGATCCAGATAAAGGCTAAAATCTATATCCGCTGCCGGTTGACTCAGTTTTGTATAAGTCAGTTTGATTTAAACTCATCTTTGTAGGCTCAACTCCACACAAGTTAAAACTGAACCTTAATTGTTAATCAATCTGCACTAGACTCAGTTTTCAGTTAGGTTTTTGGTGACAAGTTTATTCACCCCCCTTCTAAACTTATGTTAGCCTTTCTAAGAGACCAACAATTAGTATCGGAGCAGTTTTCTTTGACAAGCTATTGTTGAAAACTCACTTGCTCTAATTATCTCCTCTAGTTCTCCTGAAAAAGCTCCGTGTTTCAATTTCCAGTCTTTGCATAATCCAGTTCTCATTCACTCACACAATGGATAACAATCAGTATGCCAGACAAATGCTGATGTGCAACATGGACAGATTTGATGAATATAAACGTCATTTGCAGGCCTTTCTAGCAGCTTCTCATGATGAGATGATTGATGTACTCACTAATGGACCTATCCAGATCACCCACATGCAAACTGTTGGTGAAAATCAAGTTAGAGTTACCAAGCCTAAAGCTGATTGGACCAGTGATGATCGGAAGAGAAACAACTTGAACAATGTCGCCATGGATATCATACTCAGGACTCTTGACAGCAACATGTACCTGAAATTCAAGGATTGCACTACTGCAAAAGAAATGTGGAGAAACTTCAGTTTGTTTGCGAAGGAACTGATTCCATTAAAGAGAATAAGATCTCCGTAGCAAAGCAGAAGTTTGAGAACTTCAAGATGAAGTCAGGCGAAAATATTGATCAGATGGAAACAAGATTCAGCGCCATCATGGATGAATTGGCTCTACTCAAGATTGATTACACCAAGAAAGAAATCAACACTAGAATCTTGAAGGCTTTACCAATGTGTTTGGAAGATGAATGTCACAAAGAATGGAAGAATCAAGAAGACTTGACATAGAAGATTCCTTCAAAATCTTCTCAAATCTCAAAGCTTATGAATTCAATGAAGATTTCACCATGACAACAACTCTAATCAAAGCCATGGAGAGGAACCCAAAAACAACTGCTTTGCAAAGAAGAAATTCAATTGATAATCAAGAAACCTCATCTAGAAATCTTCAGCAATTGGATGAGATGGAGGAGCAAATGGCTCTAATGATGAACAGAATTCGAAGAATGAAGAGTGGACACCCAGTCACTCAGAAGTTCATCAAGAGAACTCCTGAAAAGAAGAAAGATGATGAATATCTTTGCTTCAACTGTAAGAAGCCTGGACACTACAAAGCTAAATGTCTAGAGCTGACTGGTAAGAAGACTCAACAACGAATAACTGGCAGAAGAACACTCTTAGCCAGAGATGAGTCAGACTATGAAGCTGGTACTGAAAGATTATCTGATGACACAACTTTAATGGCTCATAGGAGAATCCAAATGAGGATATTTGGTACTTTGTCAGTGGATGCTCTAGGCACATGACAAAGAGCAAGGACTGTCTCACTGATTTTGTAGCTAAAGATGGACCCAAAGTCAATTTTGGAAGTAAAGACAAACCTGGTTACACAAAAGGTTATGGAAACTTAATCAGAAATGGACTCACAATCAAGAATGTATCTTACGTGGAAGGACTACACTACAATCTACTCAAAGACAAGTTAATTTCATGATATGGGATACAAAGTTACCTTTGATAAGAGTATTGCATTGTTGTTAGCTGCAAATTTTCCAAGTAGTTCTTTACGGAAGAAGAGAAAGAGAATATGTACGTTGTAGATTGGTCTACGATAGCTGCGCAAACTTGTTTGATCGTGCGGTACCAAGTCGAACTCAGCCTATCAGGCACAAGAAACCGAGTCACCTAAACTTTGATGATATCAACTCATTAGTCAAAAGAATTTGGTGATTGGACTACCGAGAGATGACATACAAGAAAGATGTATTCGTGTGATGCATGTCAACAAGGAAAACAAACAAAAACAAGTTTCAAGACTAAGTCTCAAAGATTCAACAAACGAGTTTAGAATGTACATATGGACTTGTTTGGACCCGCTTACACCAATCAAGTTAATGGAAAGAAATACACTTTGGTGGTGGTTGATGACTTTTCTAGATATACTTGGGTTATCTTCATGGGTTTCTAGATCTGATCTTGATGACTTTTCTAGATATACTTGGAAACTAAGCAACAACTGACCGAGCTTCTCAAGAGACCTCAAAATCAGTAGAGTGTTACAGTAATCAAGATCAGATCAGATAAAGGAACATAATTTCTCAACAACATAATCATTGAATATTATGGAGAAAATCTACACCAGCTTGCAGCTACAGCAACAACTCAACAAAATGGAGTAATGAAAGGAGAAATAGAACACTCAAAGAAGTTTGGAAGAACAATGATCTGTGAATCTAAACTGCTAGAAAGATATTGGGCGTAAAATTTGTGAATACATCTTGTTATACTCAAAATCGAGCTCGTGAACAAGAGACATGAAAAGACACCTTATGAGATTTGGAATGGAAGAAAACCAAATGTCTCATACTTTCATGCTTTTGGAAGCAAATGTTTTGTTCACAATAATGGCAAAGTTCAGCTCAAATTTTTTCAACCCAAAGCTGATGAAGGAATATTTCTGGGATACTCAAGTGTGAGTAAAGCTTTCAGAGTGTTAAATAAGAGGACACTCAAGCATGAAGAATCGATATGTGGTTTTGATGAACCAAAGTTTACTGGAGACACAATTGAAGACAAAGATGAACCAGTTTGTCAGCCTCAGTCAGACAAGACTCCAGAACCAGTTTTCATTGATATAGAAAGATTAAATGTCTCGCATTCTTCGGGATCAAGATCAACCTCGCCACGATGAATCAACCAAAGAACTCGAACAACAACAAGAAGAAATTGATCCAGCTTGATAATAATTAAAATCAAGAAGAACCAGCTCAACAGAATGAAGACCCGTTGATGCAACCCCCAGTACATCAATGGATGAGAAATCACCCTGAAGAACAAGTGATAGGTGATTTTCAAGCTGGAGCTCGTACAAGACACCAACTAGATGCTATGATAGCATGCTTTTTGTCTCAGTCTGAACCCAAAGAGATTGAAGAAGCCTTAAAAGATCCAGATTGGATTTTGGCTATGAAAGAAGAACTCAACGAATTTGAGAGAAATCAAGTTTGGGAATTAGTTGACAAGCCAGATCATGTCAACATAATCGGAATTAAATGGTTTTTCAGAAACAAGTTTGATGAAGATGGGAATATTATCAGAAACAAAGTCAGACTTGTAGCAAAAGGTTACTCACAAGCTGAAGGGATAGACTTTGATGAAACTTATGCCTCAGTTGCAAGGTTGGAGCAATCAGACTATTTCTTGCTTTTGCAGCTCACAAGAAATTCAAAGTGTACCAGATGGATGGTAAAAGTGTATTTTTGAACGGGATACTTGAAGAAGTCTATGTTCAGCAACCACCAGGATTTGAAATTAAAGATCATGCTGATAAAGTCTTTAAACATAGAAAAGCTCTTTATGGACTCAAACAAGCATCAAGAGCTTGGTATGAAACTCTATCTCAGTTTCTGGTGGACAATGGTTTTACAAAAGGAACTATTGATAAAACCTTATTCAGAATGAAAGTTGAAGAAAGTACTCTCCTAGTTCAAATCTATGTGGATGTCATCATTTTTGAATCAGAAAATGATCAACTCTGTGAGAAATTTGCAAGTTTAATGAGGAGAAAATTTCAGATGAGTATGATGGGAGAACTAAGTTACTTTCTCGGTTTGCAAGTAAGACAAATGGACAGTGGAATTTTCATTCACCAAACCAAGTATACACGGGAATTGATTAAGAAGATTGGAATGGAAAAATCACCGGCATTGCAACACCAATTGGAACCAACATCAAAATTAAATGAAGATAAAA